>JAQZBX010005894.1:0-54752 GCA_029593785.1 Cabassous unicinctus
TCAATTTCATTATTAAATACTCTGCCTAGCCCAGAACTGTGCAATAAAAATAATCTCACCCTTAAAATGAGGAATTCCAGTTTAAAAGTTTTAAGGTTAGCTTTCCAAATCAGCTGAATATTTTTCTTTCAAAAATAATTTGATCCCAAATGATGGTCTTACCTCACATAAATCATTATTTTTCTCAAAGAACTGTGGAAAAAATGCAAATTGCAGAGATAATGGGGTTCAGTTATTCAGGATGCAGAAAGAACCAGCAGAAACCCAATGTTAAGCACAGTAGGTAACAAGGAGCAAGCAAGAAAGCAATGGGTGATTTTTTTAAAACGGTAAAATTTGCTAGTAAAACTAGTTTATGCCAAAAAGTCAAGTATTTTTCAAAGGAAGCAAGGACTAAAAAATGGAAAATCCACTGTGGGAAGTAAGAGAGCTGACAGTACTGTCAGTTGTGATTCACTTGAGAAGCTCAAATAGAGAAAGTTGAATTTATTTTTTGTTAAGAGAAATATGACCAATTATAAAAAATATCCCAAGACAGCAGCCCAAGAGGTCAACAGACATTGAAGAAATTCTTTATGGCATTCTTTGAAGGCCTCTAAAGTTTCAAAACTCTAAGAGAAGGGTATTGTCAGTCTGAAACATTGATCTTTTCTTAAACTAATTGTGCTACACATCAAATCTTGAACCAATAAACCAAGCTGAAGACCGAAATAATCAAACAACAGTTACCATGTCTGCAACCTTAGGACAAAAGGCTCTGCAACTGACAGAAGACTTACGAATGCAAACTCACCTAATATTCACTGGTCAAATCCACATACAAGGTTGATCAGGCTTGGCTTTAGATATGTGAAAACAGATAATAGAAGCTGCAAAGGGAGCTTTAACGTCTTCGTAAGTACTTCTGTCACTTATTCATTCTTACCTCTTAAAATTATTTTGACCTCCTCCTGGCCAACCATACTGATAGTTCAGTCCATCAAAGCATAAGCTTAGTCAAGAAACCCACATACTTCTACCCAGCCTCAAATATTTTTTTCTCTCCTCCTTGCCTGCACAGGACCATGTTCACCTTGTCACCCCACACTTATAAACTTGGGGGTGTTTAAAGGTATCTACACAGAATAAAATCATTACTCTGGGAAGCGGGGGAGTAGCCAGATACTCTCTCAGAGAGATCATGAAAACAAAAGAAGTACATCTTAAACCCAAGTTACTTAGACTCTTGCCCAACAAATTTTGCTGAGCTAAAGATCCTCACACAATACAATGATGGTAGAATGAGTGCAAATGGAAGAGAACCAAGTAGGAGGATTGAAGACTTGGTGGAAGGAAAAGGGAGGGGAGGGTAGGGTAGCGGAGGGAGGCAGCGAGGGAGGGAAGGACCTCCTATGTCTTTAGAGTCTCTGAGATCCCAAGAAAGGGAAGCTCTTGCCCAAGTTTCTGGGGGAATATGACTTCTGCAAGTACAGGACAAGATGGAGATTGTTCCTGATTCCAAGATACAAACAGTTCAATAGCAATCAAGTTAGGAGGATGTCTGATCAGATCTACACATTGAAATAGCCTCCTTCTGTCTTTTCATGCATGAAGCCTTTAGAGGTGATCAAAGCTTCCAAGCTGGCCTGTTCTCAGGCTGGCTTTTCAACACTGACCCCAGATTTCCCCATATCTTTACTGAGCATCTATTTTCAATATACAAAATTACATGTCTATGCAGATCATTTGCTTGCCCCTGGTATACAGTAATACTCATTTTCACACAGGCTCTGATGTTACTAGCTTCAAAAAAGAGGATTATTTTCAGTGAATTTGAAGAGAAACATGCCCAGAGAATTTAAATTTAAAGGTTGAAGGCCCTAGCTAGACGAGATCCAAATTAGTCAGGCAGGATGGTAGGGCTAGGAGAAAGGGATAGGAGTAATGGTCGCTGAACATGAAGATTCAGGTGAAGCAAAGAAGTCTATAGAATTAAAAGGACAGGGATTCTGTGGGCGGGCAGTGACTCAGAATAAGGGAAAAGAAAAGTCAGTTTTCCTCAAGGGAGATTCCCTTTCGCTTCTATAGTGGCTTTACTCTATGTACCCCAGAAAAAGATTTTCTTAAATAATCCATTCCTCTGGGTGTGAACCCTTGTAAATAGGATGTTTTCATGAGGTTACTTCAGTTAAGGTGTGGCCCAGCTGAAAGAGGATGGGTCTTAATCCTATTACTGAAGTCCTTTATAGACAGAATGAAATTCAGACACAGAGAGAAAAGGCCATGGAGGGAGCAGCTAGAAGTTGAAGGTCAACAGAACTCAGAAAAGAAGAAAGAAGCCAGGAGAGGCCACTGTGTGCATTTTCAAGTGACAGAAAAACCAAGGACCAAGGATCACCAGTAGCCAGACCCAGAATGCCAGTCTTCTGGGAGAAAGCATCACCTCGACGACACCTTGATTTTGGACTTCTCTTCACCTTAAAACTGTGAGACAATAAATTCCTGTTGTTTTAGCCAACCCACTGCATGATATATTCTTTGGCAGCCAGGGAAAAGAAAACACCTTCCCTCTCTTGCCAAAAGTCCTAGTAGAGGTTAGGAAGATATCTACTAACTTAAAATATTCTCCCTGCTCCCTTCACCTACTTGCATTGAGTTAACAACAACAAAAAAAAATACCATGTACCAGTGACCCCTCCCCCCATAGAAACCCATTCCTGCTAATAAAGAGTTCAGAACCTATCCATCCTTGCCACTTCTGCCTATCTCTCCCCACTTCCCAATCTCCTCTGATACCTCACTGTATTTACACTTAGGGAGCCTCTCCTGCCAAAGAAACTGAGGAAGAATAAATGCATGTTGATTTTTACATGTCCAATGCTCTTCTCTCTCTGTTTAAATCAATCGCCTACAATGTGTTTAGCCCATTTCTACAAATTTGAAAAGATTCACAGTTAGTATTATCTTTCTCTCACAGGCTAGACTGAGAGTAAGTTGAAGAGAGGAACCAAGACCTACTCATGAATAAGAATTAATAGAAAACTGTATAAAGTCTTAGAGGTAAATACTGCCTATGCAAGTTAAACTGAGCACAGGAGAAACTTATCAGTGAGGACTGTATTTATCATGGAAGAATTTGAAAAGGAAGTATAATTTTTAAATTCTATTTTAACAAGGTTTTTTTTCTGACTACTAAAGTAATATTTATACTTTAAAGAATTCAAATAATACATAAATACAAATAAAAGGTAAATATACTCCTGAAGATCATACCTCTCAAGAGAAAACTACTGTTAATAATATGGTTTCTATTCTTCCATCTTTTTTGCCTCACAATTTATACATATCAAATTTTACTTATTCTACAATTCTATTTTATTCATGGTGTGCCTTGATCATGCTTCCTTACCAGGACATATAGTTGTACCTCATTTTTAAAACTTTCTACATGATATCCTATAGTAGAGAGGAAAAGGAGAATGGAGTCAGATTGTAGAGGGCTTTGAAAACCAAGCATTTTAGATGTGACTTGGCTGGAAAGAGAGATTTGATTTGCCCTTTCAGCACTGGGAAATTACCCTACTTTAATGCATCATGTTTGTATGATAAAGTCAAAGGCTGAGCTTTCATCAGGGCTGGGAACATGGACTTTGTTCCACATTTCAAAATATAGAATATGAATTTAAAGAGCAAACAATTTCACATTTCATTTTATTTACCTCATGGTGATGCATACCCTCTTTCAGCAGTAGAAACCTAGCCAAGTATAATTGGTTAAAATGAGTATCTAGCCAACAAATGGTCCATCCTTCCATGGGTCCAACATGAAAGTTGATTGAAATTGTGCCACGGGCACTGGTTCCAAAACTGTTTGTCATAGCCTTGTCTTGACCCCCCTCTATATATCTTCTGCTCCTCACAGTGCTCATCTGTTATGTTTTTTCATTCACTGAAGAACTGAGGTGATTCCCTAGCAAGTTCCATTTAAAGCCAACTGACTGGTTCTCTGTGTTGGTGACTGTGCTTTGGAAGATAAGAAATGAAAATAAAATTCTCCCAGTTCCTGCTGTGGCTCAAAGCATACCCTGAAAACAGGTCCTCTTGGCATAATCCTCAGGGCTCACAAAAATGAGAACAGCCTAGGAGTATAAAAACTCTATTTTATTCTTCCTAGGCCAGTGAGAGTTGAATTTTTAAATTGTCAATTATTCTTACACTATATGTATAATTTAAAGCACTCTTAGAGACTAGAAGAATTTTTGAAAAGCCAAGTATTCATTCTTATTTCTCCCAGTAGACTCTTTTGCTGATTGTAAATCCTGTCCCTTTTCTCTCATCATGGCAACCTCTGTTTTATGAATTCTAGCTTAATGAGTTAGACTGATTACCTAGGGGAAAATGATGAATAATAATTTAAAGATATTTCTCATAACAGGAGCTGGAGACACAGGCCATGTGTTTACTGCAAATGAAGTTATTAATTTAACTAGACCAGAAAGTGAGAACAATAAAGATTAATTGAGAAATGTAGACAAATGACTTGCATTGCACAAAGAGGAAGTATAAATGACCAACAAAAGCATGAAAAGGTAATCAGTTTCATTAGTAATCAAAGAAATACACAATAAAACCAATATGAAAAAAAAGTTACACATTCAACACATTGGGACTATTTTCAAACATCAGACAATGTCAAATGTTGCCAAGGATGTAAAGCAATAGCTCTCATATACTGCTGGCACGAGCACAAATTAGTATAACCACTCTGCAAAGGAATGTGGCATTCTTGCAAAGATGTACATAAGCATATTTCAGCAGTTCTACTCCTAGACAAATTCCCTAGAGAAACATTTGCACATGTGCACCAAGACACATACATAAAAATTGGTAAATAAATTTTAGTATATTCTTTCACAGAATTCTACACAGCAATAAAAGTAAATGAACTACAGCTATATGTGGCAAAACTTGGATGAATCTCACAAACATAATGTTGAGTGATGGAAGCAAGATGCATGCATTGACTCATTTTATATAAAGCTTAAAACTGTTTAAGTACTATATCATTAAGTATCAAAACTATGCTGAAAAGCAAGGAAATAAAATGAGAAAAGTCACATCATCAGTTTCCACTGGAGGACACTGGGTATGATGAGGAAGGAAGATACAAGGGGGATCTGGGGTGCTAGATAAATCTGTACATGAATATTGGCTTTATACCTCTTTAAATTGTACAACTGCTCATACATGTCTTATGTTCTCTTCTGTGTGTGTATTTCACAATTTAAAACTATTATTTTTAAAAAAGAAAATCCATCCCTAAAGGAGAGCTTCCTATATATGGCATGGAACCTGCTGCTTTTTTCTTCCTCATATCAAGTTAGATAATCACAAATGAACTTGAAAATGTTGGCCAACCTTTTCACTCAGGAGTCTATGAAGACTAAGTGAAATTATAGATATAAAGTCCTTCTTACAGTGGCTGCCACGAAGGGCACTGAGAGGCCTCTGACTGTTGATGATGCTGTCATCATTTTTGTAGTTATAATTAGAACTCAGAGATAAGCAAGGTGGAAGGAATAATTGAATTTTAGAGGTCAGGGCAGGGAATCCAGCTTCTATCCTTTCAATCTTTAATTGGGACACCTTCACTCCTAGCATTCATTCAAGTAACAAATACTTCATTAAAGGTTTCTTATGCATTAGGCCCTGTCTAAGTTCTGAGCCTGAAAACAATGTACCTAGCATATCATGACGTTACTATAATTCTGTCCCTTTGCACATGCCCTGTCCTCTGCCTGGATGCCCATTCCATCTCTGCATAATGCAAATCAAGATTTCAATATTTCCTTTTTTGGTAAGGCTTTTTTGTAAACTCAGTGTAGAATTAATTTGCTTTTGTTTCATTTGTACTTGCACATATGTATATTATTGTATTTAATCACTCTATTTTGTAATTTACTGATTACAAGTCATGTCCTCCACTAGACTGTGAACTGCTTGAGGTCAGGCACTGTCTTTTATGAATTATCAGGTCCCTCATGATTATACAATATTTAGCACTAATTGATGCTTAACAAATGTATTAAGTGAAGTGATATGTCTGATTTCTATCCCACTCTCTCTGATGAGCAGAGCCAAGTATAACAAATGATGATGGCCACCCATGGGGCTTGGGAAGGGCACAAGGTGTGGGGTACTCATTATGGAAAACACTTGGAGTCTTATACTTGAGGCAGTATCATGGTCAAGGCCAGGAAAAGGTTTCCCATTGGGTCCTCAGTCAAAGTGGCTATGAGAATCGTGGGTGCGTGGCTGAGAGTTAAAGAGCACAATTGTGGGTTTGAAAATAAATCAGTTTCTCTCAGATGGTAAATGATGCTGAGAAACTCTTTGCTTTTCTGGCTGAGGCACTAGGTTGCAACTAGCTTGACCCTTGCAGGCTTTGTAACATTAAGCAAATTGCTGAATCTCCCTGCACCTCAGTTTCCTCACCTATAAAAATGACAATAATAATAAATAGTACTACGGTCATTTAAAAATGTCTGCAAAATATTTGACATTCCTCCCACAAAAAGTTAAATCTCACCTTAAATATTTGGAAAACCTTGCTTCTAATGAGTGGAAGGTGGTGGAACTGATGTTGCATGATTTTCAGAGCTAGGTTATAAACGGCGATGCAATGATAAAAAAAATTTACCCTTGGGGCACTCTCACTCTGTCTCTCTCTCTCTCTCTCTCTCTCTCTCTCTCTCTCAACTTGTGCCTATGAACCTGTAAGCTGTCACATAAAAAGTTCAGAGATGCCGAAGCTACCAACCTAGAGGAAACATGTAGAGAAACTACCTAAGGATAGAGAGATGTCTGAAAATCCCAAGCTGTCCCCGTCCAAACTATTTGAGTCTTCTCAGCCAATGTGCTAGACATGTGAGTGAGTGAGATTTCACACAATTCCAGTCCCCAGCTTTCGAGCAAACCCAGCTGACACCGAGTAAAGTAAAACCGTACAACCCCACTAAGCTTTGCTCAATTTGTACAAAAAAAAAAGAGAGAAATTTTAAGTATTGTTTTAAGCCACTAAGATTTGGTACCAAAGGTGGAATGCTGATATAACAAAATCTAAAATATGCAGCTCTGAGACTGGCTGAGGGAAGAAGCTGGAAGAACCTTGAGGAGCATATCAGTGAAAGCCTAAAGGGCCTTAGAGAGACTTTTAGTCAAAGCTTGGTGACCCGAAAAAGGGTCTCCGTGAGAGCTTAAAGGAAATTAAGAAAAATGTTATTGAAAGGGGACACTTGTTTTGTAATGATGGAAAGTTTATCGTCACCATTGCCTAGAATAGGGTGGAAAATAGAAAATGTACCTAACCAACTGGATGATCAGCTAAGGAGATTCCCAGACAGTGTTTAAAGGTTTAAAGGTAAAACCCGACTTTTTTTTTTTTTTTTTTTTTTTCAGACTAAACTGTGAGAGGACAGAGGAAAGGTAATAAAAGAACTGTTCAATATAAAGGAAACACAATTTCCAGGGTTTGAAAATAAAACCGTTTCTTAGTATCAGTCTCTCAGATGGCAAATGATGCTAAAATCTTTTGATTTTGTGGCAAATATCATTTGCAGGGTGCTGCAGGAAAACATGGTCTGAGGCTGCATCCAAGTCTGTGATTCTAGAACCCCCAAAACATTTAAGATGGGTACCTTAAATAGAAGGAAAAAAGAGTCCTCTAAAAATCTTAAGAACATGCTTTGCAGATCCTTTCTAATGAATACTAGGGCTTCTAATCATCTTAAACATATTTTCCTATAGCTCCTTCACAGGAAACCCAAGGTGGGCAAGGCTTGTTAATGAGATTTGTGGGTGTGGCTTTTGTCCAATGGAGTGAATCAAACAAGATTCTTCAGGGGCCCATAAAATTTGTAAAAGGATGGTACCTGTGGAAATACCGCCAATTTATTCTAAATGGGACAATATAGCACAAAATGAAGAGACCTATGGACCCCAAAATTACTACAGGTAGGAAGCAGACTGCAAATCCCAGCCATTTGTTATGGAAAAGGAAAATCGTGTCTCAGTGTGAAAAACGGAGAGTTGAGGAGAATCGTTCCCAGCTACTGCGACTGAGTTTTAATCCAGGCACTGACCACATGTACTGAAAAGGATTTTAGACTCGTGATTTGTCTTCCATTTTCCACTTTTTGAACGGGAAGGTCTATAGCAACTATGCCTGCACCACTACTATATGTTGGGTGAGGGGGAAAGGTAGCTGTAATCAAAGAAACACCTGGGAAGCCTCAGCATCTAATTTAGAGAATAAACACTTGGACCTCAAATTTAAGCCTGAAGCCATAATCGATGACACTTGTGGGGAATCTTAAGCCATGGTGAGTGTATTTTGCCTATGGTAGGAACATAAATAATTTGTGCCCAGACAGAAGACTAGTAGTTTTAAAAGAAGTCTGCAAATTCTTTGACACTCCTTCCATAAAATGGTGGAGCCTAGTTTCTTTCCTTCTACGTGTGGACTCGCCTTAGTAACTTGCTTCTAAAAAAAAAAAAAACAAACAAATGAATGCAGCATAAGTGACATGGCGTGACTTCCAAGGCTAGTTAGAAGAGGTAAAACCACCTTTCTCTGGCACTTAACTCATAGTCACTGCATTCTGCCCGGGCATGCACCTTGAAGCCCTGCCGCCTTGAAGCCACCATGCTGGAGAAACCATGTGGAGAGATCACGTAAATGTAGGGAGATACGCCTGAGGACTATCCTCCATCTGCACCCAGGCACCAGGCTTGCGAGTGTGAAGAAGCCTTCAAGATGACACTGCCTCAGCCCCAGGCTGCCTGCAATGCATGAGAGACCCTATGCCAGAACTGCTCAGCTGAACACATCCAAATCCCTAAACCACAAAAACTATGAGAGACAGTAAATGGTTATTGTTGTTTTAAGCCATTAAGTTTTGGGGTTATTTGTTATGCAGCAATAGATAATCAATTCAAGTTACTAGGGTTGTTGTGAGAATTAAATTAGAATATGCTTGCAAGGGGCTTAGCATAATGCCTGAAACATAGTAGGCACTAAATAAATGTTAGCCGCTAATATTGGATGAGGTTCTGAACAACACTGAGCAGGAAAGAGGGCCAAGGATCCAGTAAATCTGAAAGCAAGGAGGAGCATGCAAATTAGTGGTAGTCTTGCTGAATTCCAACTATGGCCTGCCTTTCACACATTGGAGCGGCTGAGTGAGAGAGTTAGGTCCAGGTAAAGGAACTTACATAGATATTTTAGGATTCCAGTAGGTCAGTTATTGCCAAAGACCAGTATTAGTTCAGTAGAACAGTTAATAAAACTTATTTTGAAGGAATAATTTTTTGCCATTTTCACCTCTTTGCATTTACTGCATATGGCAGATGGGATTCAGATTTGGATTAAAAGATGTTTGCATGTGTTAAGCATCAGGTTAAGTCCTGAGTAAGCTATTTACGTAGAAAACCATCACTCTTTCCTTTGGCCCAGATATTGTCCATTAAACATGTTTTTATAAAGTGCTTGGGAGTTGATAAGTCTCATGTGAAAATTAATGGAGCAAAAAGAGAAACATTGTATTGATTTTTAAATGGGACTAAAATTTTAAGGACAATAGATGAATACAACTTTTATTTCAAATCCCTCTAGTTAGAAAGGGAAAAAAAATCTACTAGCAATAGAGGAAGTCAAAAAGGAGCAAAATCATATTCCTGCAAAGAGCCCAAAGAACACAACTAATCTTTGTTCCAAATTTAAACATGGGATCTTCACAGGCAGGTACATAAGAAAAGACTAGTGATCAGTTTTCTAAGACCAAACACCAGGGCAAGTACATAGTTCCCTAGGTACATCTGAATTTCAGAAAAAAGAAAGATGTCTCAAGTTGAATCATAATTCAAACTTATTTTTGAAGTTTTCAAACTTGAAGATAATAGCCTACTGTGATTGATAAGATGAAACAAAGCTTTGAAACACACACTCTTCTCGTCTTTGAAACACACTTTGATAGTGCATTGCTGGAAATGATGCAACTGAAAATCATGGAATTGGTGGAGAAATGACTCACCATTTGATGTCATTTTGTTATCTTGTGAAACAGGTCATATTGAGATCTATAAAAATCAACCTACCCACCCCCATATCTGCCTTGTCTTTGAGCCTACAGTTCTAAGTGCACTAGGCAGAACTTTGAAACTTTTTTTCACATCATTCACAGTAGGAATTACATTTTACCTTGTGACCTAAAATTTACACATTCATATATATACAGACATAGAACTGAAACTAAAGTTTAATGAAATAATACCTACTCTTACCATGGGAAATGTGTTCTGATTTTTTTCTATTTTATTCTAGTCTATTCTGTTCTATTCTCTTTTATGTTTAATGATGGTCATAACCAATAAATCAATTTTTGAACCCCCTAATGAATAATTGAACAGCACTTTCCCAATAAATCCAACTGATTTGAGGAGTTACCTGTCTAGAGATTTGTATTTCCATGCATTCATTCAGGATGCTTTATCAAGTGACTTTCATATGTCAAATATGCCACGCATATAGCCATGAAGGATATAATGGAAAATAAAATGAATACAGTTGCTACTATCAAGGAGCTTAAGGTCAAAGGAGAAGACAGGGATTTTTAAAATAACTCTTAAATCGCTAATGTGATAATTGCTATAAAGGAAACCAACAAGATTCAGTGATAAAGAAAAACATAAATAATAGGCTTGCTTAGATAGAGTAGTTAAAGAAGCTTTTCTGCAAAGATGACACCTAAACAAAGCTCTATGGTAGACTATTAGATTCTCCCCTTTTCAATTTTAATATGCTTTTAACTAGGACCATAATTCCTCAGCTAAGCATTCTATTTCTCAGCTTTCCTTGTGGATAAATGTAGCCAAATGACTGAATTCTGGCCACTGTAATATGAACAGAAGCAATTTGTGCCACTTCTGGGTATTGCCCTTGATGTAATTGGTCAGACACTCCCTTAATCTTTTTCCCCTGCCAACCATTTGAGAGCTGGAATATGCTGAGCCTAAGACCCAGAAACGTAAGCCACGTATGGGAATCACTGAGTTGCTTACAAACCTGGACCACCAGTCTTTAGGCTCTCACATGAAAAAGAAATAAACTTCCATATTGTTAAGCCACTGTATTACAGACTGTCTTTGCTCCAAAAATAAAATAATGCAAGAACTTAAAGATGAAAGGAACCAACCATTTGAAGAGTGGGGTCAGGAAAGGCAGAGGGGACAATATGTACAAAGTCCCTAAGGCAGTGAAGATTTTGTCAGAATCCAGGGAACCAAAGGAAGGTGTGCTGTGCCTTGAAGTGTCATAGGTGAGTGAAGACTGGAACAAGATGAGATTGATTGAGATGGATGAAAACAAGGTTGACAGCAACCAGTTTTTTGAATATGTATGATAATTTTATCAAGGGGTCTTGGGAGAACCTCCATAATACCATGTATTAAACACCCTGAACAGTGTCTGGTGCAAATTAGGCACTTGATTTGTATTAGTTCTTCTCTCCCCTTTCTTTGGTTCACTCTGAATCTCCAAACAATCCCTAGCTCCCTCCCTTTTTAAAGACTTCACAGGGAACTTCTTTCACTGTTCAAACTTTGTCAAGGGACCTGTAATCTCTTGAATTGATTAATAAATGATTCACTTCTGAAGCCACATGGGATGGATACCTTTAAGTCTTTGTCCTGGATGAAGATTGATATTTTCCCCAATTCTAAACGGAAGGAGAGACCCAGAGAGATGTGAATTTTATTCACACCAACTTTTTTAAGTGGCCACATCAATGAGCTACTGACTAGTTAGGACAATTAATGTCAATGTGTATTTTTGCTTTATTGTTATGAAGTAAAAATAGTTCTACCTCAGACAACTCAAACCACAAACAATATAATACAATTTACTTTTACTCTTATAGCTTACTTCAGCTGTCTTTTATGCTAAGTCTGTCAGTAAATCAACTTTAATATTTACTACTTTAATATATGCAAGCAAAAGTTCTGCTTTTATTTTAATGTCAATATGTCCAGCTTGTATGGGTCTTTTAAAATGATTTGCAGCACATCCTACTGGCATGCAGAGATGAAAAAAATTAATGATAATAAAACCAAATCTGTTTTCATTGATAGAAATTTCCAGCTGTTTTCTCAAAAATTATCAAATATAATAAAAGGAGCACAAAAGATTTAAACACATAGATTGTCTAATTACTTGAATACATTTGAAATTACAGCACCAGGTTTGTAGACATGAGCAAATCGAACTGCTGTTTTCAATTAGGATGACATTCTCAGAGCATTGTAATTTACCTTCCATTATTTTTTAGCAGGGGTTGAGTGAACTACTGCAGGGCTATAATTTATCAGCATTTTAGAAAGATGTTTTCACATTTTTCTTTTAAGTTACTAATGAAAATCTATATCAAAACATTTAGATGTACTAATAAATTCTTTGGGGGTGAGAAAATAAAGATTAGTCAGGCAATTTGGAAGGAACTTGATCCTTAACTTTAATTAATGACTATTAGTCTACTAAACTTAAAGAAAAACAATACAGCACACATTTCTCACTGACAAACCACTCAACTGAGCCATCCGCTCAAAAGGTCTGACACAGCTCATAAACTCTATGAATAGGTACAGGAGGAAAAAACAGGATGTAGCATTTTGGATGACTGGACCATTGAGTAAGCCTCAAATTTAACCTTGTCACCTGGAAAAAAAAACAGCACAGTCCATTAAACCCCTTCCAAAGTAATTGCAGGGATATTTTTATGGAAATAACTTCTAGGAGAAGTATTCTGCCACCCAGAAACTTCTGGAAATGACTCATTCTGTATAATTGAGCTTCCTAGTAGCTGTATATTTAAATTTTTTATTTGAACTTTGTGATCTTTCTTAAATAGAATGTATAGACCAGAATTGATTCTTCGGTGATGACGCAAAGCCATCATTTTAAAAAATAATTATCCTTCCCTAATATGATAGAGATATTCTCAAAGACTATTGAGCTTGACCCCACACTAAATAACACTGAATGACCATATGTTTTATGTTTTTCAGTCTTTTTATACTGTGATGACTTCATGTCTGTTTATTTGTCAACATGTGCTGATTTGTTGCTCTCAGGGAGACAGTTGAATGTGGTTTTCGAGTGCTACAAAACCTGATTCTGTGCCCTAGTAGCAATATGACTTCAGATAACTTCTTTACCTTCATGGACTTCAGTTTTCTCATATACAAAATAGCATAGTATACCAATGATATAAAGATTAATTGAGATGAACACATAATAGTTCTGATTTTAATTTAATTTAATCTCTGAAATACAAGAATATGAGGGTCAGAGAAATTAAAAATACTTGCTTAAGCTCATATAGCTAACGTCAGAATCTACAGGTACCAGGTCTTCCTCACACTTTGATCTCATTACTTTTCATCTACCTCATGCTTAATTCATAGTATGAATGTATTCCACTAGTATGGGGAGGCCTGTGCATACAGCTTATATTTTGGCTTCATTTTTGATGAGTCAAAATAAAGATATTGACTAGATATGAGATTAAATGCTGAGAGAGATCTGGTTCCTTCAGATTCAAAGTCTTCTATCCCTCCAACTGCGGCAGATCCTTAAATCTGAGTTTGTAGATCTGAGTTGTAGTCCTGGCTTTGCCATTTACTCTCTGGGTGATCTAGAATACTTTGATAAATCTCTCAGGATTTCAATTTTCTAATTAGTCATAAATGACAGTTGAATTAGAGAAATGTTCCCTAGAGTCATTTCCAGCTCTAAAATCCTCTAATTTTATTGCAATGGTTGACATGCTAGAGTTGCCTAAGTGTCATACCAATTTCCTTAATGCCTTGCTTTATTCCTTACCAGCTTCCCCAAGTGAATTTTAACAATGGAACATAAATACTATATTCAGCACTTCTTTGACCACTGTCTTCAGGTTACAGTTGGAAGAAAATATAGAGAACAGCACCATATTATTGGTCTGGTTCATTTATGTTGAAAAAGTTGTGGGTATATTCAGGTTTTACAAGGTGCCTAATTTTGCACATACCAAGAAGCTTAATATCTAAAACAATCAAGCTGTAGTACAACTCCATTTATAAAGCACTAATTATCTCCTAATTTACTCCTTGGTATAAGTCTGGAAAGTACATACATTGTGATTAATGAGAGAACTGATTGGTATGTTTTGTTTGATGATTACGATTTTCAACTACATTTACCAGCATAAATGTTCATGCATTTAATTTTTTAAAGATAGGATTATTTGAGAGGTTTTGTAGGAAGATGACATCAGAGTAAGCAGGCAAGGCTCAACTCTCTCACACACACACCAAAAAAGAAAAAAAAAAAAATGGAGAAAGGGCAAAAAGCTGTCTGAGGGACTTGCTTTGGGGGCAGCAGAACATGACAGTGCTGCACAAGCCCCAAGAGGGTGAGGGACAGAGAGACAAAGAACCCAAAACTACAACCATGAGTTAATAAACCCCTATGGCTGCCAGGAATGACAACCATCCCCAACCCTCAAGATGGCATGCAGCCTGGATAAAACCTGTGGCTCACTGCAGCCAACTGAGAAGGGTACAGACATATTCTCCTTGGGAAGAGGGAGGGTGCATGCAGGGCAGAGAGTGGATTCTCTTCAATGATTTTGGCCAGCAGAGCCTGGATTGAATCTCTGCTCAGGCCAGACAAGATTCACAGGCAAGCAAAGGTTAAAGGAGAAACAACTGTGGAAAGATTCGCTGGCATGTGGCATCTGCTGGGCAGCCAGGAAACTGCAAGGAGAAAAACTGCTTTTGGGTCTGTCTTCTCTGAAACTCCTGGGAGAACATCTGTACCCCATTAGTGAGTCCCTGGCCCAATTTTGATAACATAAGCTGGGCAATTTTAAAGACTCAGAATAAGTTGAACCAAAAATCAATGGAGAGCCATCAAACAAAACCACTAGGCAAGACAGAGAAATTGACCATCAGAGAAAATTCACAGGTGTAATATGGGGGCATTTTCAGAACCTGGGAATTTTCCTGAGTGACATAACAATGACAGATACAGGCCATTATATATCTTGCCATAACCTACAGAATTGGGGGGAGAGAGTAAACTACAATGTAAACTATAATCCATGCTTAGTAGCAATGCTCCAAAATGTGTTCCTCAATTGCAATGAATGTACCACACTATTGAAGAATGTTGTTAATGTGGGTAAATATGGGCAGTGTGGTGAGCAGGGCATATGGGAATCCCCTATATTTTTATGCAACATTTATGAAATCTAAATATCTTTTTTTTTATTTTTTATTTTTAAAAAATACATGCGAGGCATATAACAACAGATTAAAATTGATGGAAGACAGAATTAATGATATCGAGGACAGAACATCTGAACCTGAAAAGACAGGAGAACAAAGAGAAAAAAGAAAGTAAAAAAAATGGAACATGTTCTCAGGGAATTGAATGATGAAGTGAAATGCACAAGCTTATCACTGTCCCAGAAGGAGAAAACAGAAAAGGGGCAAAAAGAGTATTTGAGGAAATAATGAACAAAAACTTCCCAACCCATATGAAAGACATAAATATCAATATCCAAGAAGGACAACATACCCCAAAGAGATTAAATACAAATGGGCCACTCTGATACACCTACTATTCAGAATGACAAATATCAAAGATAAAGAGAGGATTCTGAAAGCAGCAAGAGAAAAGCAAAGCATCACATGCAAGGGACCCTCAATAAGAGTAAGTGCCCACCTCTTATCAGAAATCATGGAGGCAAGCAGAAAGTGGTATGATGTATTTAAGGTACTGGAAGAGGAAAAACTGCCAGCCAATTCTGTATCTGGCAAAACTGTGATTCCAAAATGAGAGTGAGTTTAAAGTCTTCAGAGACAAACAAAAATTGGGAGAGTACATTACCAATAGACCAGAATTACAAGAGCTACTAAAGGGAGTGCTCCAGTCTGAAAGGAAAAAACAAGGCTGAGAGACTTGGAGAAGAGTATAGAAATGAAGATTATGAGGAAGGGTCAATTAAAGGATAAAGAGACAGACAATAGTAATATATGACAACAGAAAGCCAAAGGATAAAATGAATGAAGTAAGTAATCCCTTTAAAGTAATAACATTGAATGTTAATGGATTGACTTCCCCAGTCAAAAGACATAGGCTAACAGAATCGATAAACAAATATAAGACATATAT
The DNA here is from genome assembly GCA_029593785.1 of Cabassous unicinctus. Lineage (NCBI taxonomy): Eukaryota > Metazoa > Chordata > Mammalia > Cingulata > Chlamyphoridae > Cabassous > Cabassous unicinctus. Next base: position 16,253 of record JAQZBX010005894.1, read on the forward strand.
ATGCTGTCTACAAGACACTCACCTCAGACATAAGGGCACAACCATGTTGAAAGTGAAAGGTTGGAAAAAGATAATCTATGTAAATAGTAACTAAAAAAGATCTGGAGTAGCAATACTAATATCAAACAAAATAGATTTTAAATGCAAAACTGTTATAAGAGATGAAGAAGGAAATTATGTATTAATAAAAGGGGCAATTCACTAAGAAGAAATAACTGTAATAAATACTTATGCACCTAATCTGGGTGCTCCCTCCAAGATACATGAGGACCACACTGGCAAAAGTGAAGGGAGTAATAGATGTCTATACAATAACAGTTGAAGACTTCATTACACCACTTTCTCTGAATAATATGATAAATGAACTAGACCTGACAGACATTTTTAGAGCATTACACCCCAAAACAGCAAGCTATACATTCATTTTAAGTGTTCATGGATCCTTCTCCAGGATAGATCATATGTTGGGAAACAAGACAGGTCTCAATAAATTTTAAAAGATTGAAATTATACAAAACACTTTATCTGATCAAAATCAAATGAATCTGGAAATCAATAATGGACAGAAAAAAGGAAACTTCACAAATATATGGAGATTAAACAACAAACATAAATTATCAGTGGTTTAAAGAAGAAATTTCAGGAGAATTCAGTGAATATCTTAGGACAAATGAAAACAAGAATACAACATATCAAAATCTATGGCACTCAGGAAAGGCAGTGCTGAGAGGGAAATTTATAGCCCTCAATGCTTACATTAAAAAAGAAGAAAGAGCTAAAATTTAAGTCCTAACTGCACACCTGGAGGAACTAGAAAAAGAACAGAAAACTAATCCAAACCAAGAGAAAGGAAATAAATAATAAAGATCGGAGCAGAAACAAATGAAAGTGAGAACAAAAAGAAAAACAATAGAGAGAATCAACAAAACCAAAAGTTGTTTCTTTGAGAAGATCAACAAAATTGATAAACTCTTAGCTAGAGTGACAGAGAAAAAAAGAGAGAAGATGCAAATAAATAAAATCAGAAATGACAGGGAAGATATTACCACTGACCCCACAGAAATAAAAGAGATCATAAGAGGATACTATGAACAACTGTAAGCCAAAAAAAATAGACAATGTAGACATAAGGGACAAGTTCCTAGAAACACAAGAACAACCTACACTGACCCTAGAAGAAATAGAAGACCTCAACAAACCAGTCACAAGTAAAGAGATTGAAACTGTCATCAAAAAGCTCCCAAAGATAAAAAGTCCAGGACTAGATAGCTTCACAGATGAATTCTACCACTCATTCAAAGATGATCTAATACCAATTTTGCTCTTCAAAAAACGTGAACGGGAAAGAATGCTACCAGACTCATTCTATGAAGCCAACATCACCCTAATACCAAAACGAGATAAAGATGCTACGAAACAAGAAAATTACAGGCCAATATCTCTAATGAATACAGATGCAAAAATCCTCAACCAATCACTTTCAAACCAAATCCAAAAGCACATTAAAAGAATTATACACCATGATCAAGAAGGTTTTATCCCAGGTATGCAAAGGTTTTTCAACACAAGAAAATCAATTAGTGTAATAAACCACATTAATAAATTGAAGAAGAAGAATCACAAGATCCTCTCGATTGATGCAGAAAAGGCATTTGACAAAATATCACATCCTTTCTTGATAAAAACACTCCAAAAGATAGGACTAGAAGGAAGCTTTCTCAGCCCAAAATTGGAATATATAGTCTTAAAACAAGACAAAAATAATTACATTCATCCTGTTAACATTTATTGAACACCTTCTGTGTGCAAAGCACTTTGTGTAATGGAAAGCAAAGCATGGTGCTTACCATAGAGTGAATCAAGACTTTGACAAAAATCTGCTATGGAGAGGCTATAATTATTTACAATACTGATGTGGGTTATTAAGAAATGGCTATCTAAGGATCAGAGAGATTCCAAACTTGTGAAAGCTTCCCAGCTTCGGAATCTGACTTCAAATCTTAGTTCCACCCCTCAGTAGCTGTGTGACAATGGATAAGTTACTTAACTCCTCTGATCCCAGCTTCATTGCCTTAAATCTGAAGATAATATTATGAATCTAGCTCATAGTGTTATTATAGAGATTGATCATGATAATGCATAGGAAACCTGTAGCATATATTATTATTACAGTCAATGATGTTAATTAGCCAAAAGTAAGGGAGGGCTAATCATTCTGGCCTAATAATCAGCATGGATCAATGGCATAGCCTACTGTGTTTTAGCTTCCTCTTTAGTCTGATAGGCTAAGAATATTTGCCAACCCTTTATCTCTCAGTTTGTGTTTCTCACCCTTGTAATGACATTGGTGTTTGGGAAAACCTCCCCATATTTGAAATATAAAGTATTGTTTGCCTAGTTTCCCAAGGAAGGAAACCCAACAAATGAACTAAATTCATATCACTGAATGCCCTAAGCAATGTACTTGTCAAATAATCCCTGGCAACTTGAGAGATAGGAGGCAAGACCATTACTTAAGGGAACTTGAAATGTTTTTCATTAATCTGATTATTACCTTTGATTAGAAAACAGGCATTGTATTTTCCAATTCATAATGGTTGGCTAAGGAAATGTGGCACCTCTGAAAGCTGCCTCTTCTTACATACTCTTAACCTTGTGCAGAGACTGATGAGAAGGAAGACAAGCAATAACACATAATAACCTTCAATCCAAGCTGTGAACTGAAACATATTTAGGTTTCACTTGCATTAAGTTGAGCCTTGTATGTATAGAAATCACATGTCTCAGATTTTCCATAACACTCTTGATTTCAAAAACTCTGTCCTGTTGTACCTAAGAGGTTGTATTAGTCAGCCAAAGGGGTGCTGATGCAAAATACCAGAAATCTGTTGGCTTTTATAAAGGGTATTTATTTGCGGTAGAAGCTTACAGTTACCAGGCCAGAAAGCATAAGTTCCTTCCCTCACCAAAGTCTGTTGCTATGTGTTGGGGCAAGATGGGTGCTGATGTCTGCAAAGAGTTCAGCCTTCTTGGGTTCCTCTCTTCCCGGGGCTCCATTTCTCTCCCGGTTCAGCTACTGTGCTCTCTCCACAAGGCCAGCTGTAGACTATCAGGCGAAGGGCTCTGTCTCTCTCCCCAGGGCTTCTGCCATGTCTAAGGAGCAGGCTCTCTTCCTCTGTGTTCTCCTGTGTGTTCACTTCCCGGGCTCCAGATCAAAACTCGCAACTCTGTCCTTTACCATGTCTTTTCTCTGTAAGTCCCCACCCACCAAGAGGCAGGGATCGATGCTCTACTGACATGGCCCAATCAAAGTCCTTAATCATAATTTAATCAATTAAAAGTGATACCTCTGACAGACCAGTTTACAAACATAATCCAATAGCTATTTTTGGAATTCATAAACAATGCCAAACTGCTACAGAGGTCATTCCTTTTAGTCAGACAACAAGAACTGATTTTTGGTTCGGAAAACACGGAAACTCGAAATATTTCAACACACACAGAGAAAAGTCTGCCCTGTTTCCTTTGCAGCCTTGAACACCAGTAATTTTCATTTATGCAGTTACAGCTGATGTTAAAAGAACAACAACAACAACAAAAAAACCCTCAAAGATTGAAGTTTTAAAGCCTGACCAACCATGAATATAAAAATGGAGCAGAAACCAGTGTTGCTGTGACCGTTGGAATAGATTAAATGCATTTTCCAAAAGCCTTCTAAAGAATCTACTGAGAGAGGAAATAAAAAGATGCAAGCACTATGCAAGGGCTTCTGTGCAGCGGACAATTTTTGGTTCTTTTCTCATGAACCCACTGGAGGTAAGAAGGTGACCCTTTGATTTCCTTTCAGCAGGCAAGGATTTGAAAGCCTCTGTCTTCTCTTAGACTTGAGGCCAGAGATAATACCAAAGCACCCGATTAGATGTAGCACTCTTTTGAGTTGTTAACCTCTGGATGAATCATCAGAGAACTGTTTCTTTAAGCCACCTCCGGGGACAGCTGGTTTTTTTCTGAAGCAGTGGGGAACTTGGCCAAAATCCCCGACCAGCGCTGCAGTCTGTGCATACCGATTCAAAGGTTTTGGTTCATCAAACATCAAACCAATGAAAGCCATTATTAAGAGCTGAGGAGATGTATTTGCTCTTAAAGGACAGAGAGCTGTCTGTCATTTGAACAGAAGTGGGATGCGAAGTTACACGCTATTTGGATATGGAAGGGCACAAAAATGTCATTATGTTCTGAAGCAAGTGATTTTTGCAACTATGATTAGGCTTCTCCGACCTGCCAGCCCTTGACTTCAGATGATCACTAATGCTCATGTCTGTTCCAAACCGCACTACTCATTCACAGAAAAATGAAGCCGTTCAATTTCCTCAAACTTCTTTTTCTTTTTTTCTTTCCATTTTTGGGAGACAGTAGCAAAAAAACACAACCCAATTTGGAATGACAAGACATATGTTTCTGAAAGTGTTAGAGCATATTTTAATATCTTTGAAAGTAGGACATCATTGCTTAAGAAATCCTAAAAATGGAATAAAAAGTTTAGCATTCAGGCAAGTACTGACTGCTGAGAAAATTAAGGATTTAGGGTACTTGTGATACACATTTGTTGTTGTGTACCAAAAAGTTTGATTTTTTTTTTAAAGTGATCTGAATCATAAGGAATCTGAAAAAAATCAGGGAAGACTATTAAAATTTAATCAAGCTATTTCCAGTTTTGTTTTGCATATTCCAAGATGAGACTAACTGAAGAAACTACATTCATTTTCCTATATTTGGGAGCAAAGGGAAGAGTCAGAATTCATGTTAACTTGGTAAAAATTATTTGTGGAATACACAAAGGAGGAACCTTGAACAGCTGGTTAGAATTTCTGTGCAGCTAAGTCATAAGCAAGTTAATTCCTTTAAAAATTCTGCATGTTTTATTTTACTGTCTCTATATCTCCCATATCACTCCACTAAAGAATTATTGTTATTATGGTTCACATACCACCCTTGCTATTATAGCTGGTGGATTTATCCATGTCCCAGGCTTTTAGACAAAACCTGTTTCTAATCTAATAGAACACTGGTCTTCCTAGACCAGTAACTTAGCTTCCATTCTGTTTTCTCGTAGTCCTGTTCTAACCTTGAGTTTGAGTTCCATCACTTAGACTACTGTTTTATTTTTTCTGTGCCTAAAGCTATGGCTTAATGCCGTAACTAGAATCCTTGTTTTTCTAATCTAAGACTCAGTCCGGCTTTACCAATCATCCTAAGGACTGAAGTCCTTCCATTAATTCTCCATCTGTAACTGGTTCCTTCTACCTTACACCAAGAGTTGCTGGATATCAACCAGGGCATACATGTATCTTTTCATATTTCCTGCCTGTTGCCCAAGGGCTCAGTCCCATTGAGTAGAGAGTTTTGCTTCAAGGAAGAAAACCCCAACCTAGCAAGGATCTCTGAAATATAAAATAGTGGAAGAATGTGGAAGCCATGGTAGGATTTGGGATTTTTCCCTAAGGGCTATGGGAAGCCACGGATATTAAACAAAAAAGAAACCACTATTATGATGGGTTAAAAATGCAGTTCTTTCTAAATTGGCTTTTCATCAGCATAGACAGCACAGAAAACAGAGTTCTTTTTGCTTCACGTTTGTAAATGGATGGACTGGTTCTGTGTGGGAGGCTGAAGCTCTTGAAGAGATCATTGACAACTGGCACTTCCACAGTGTCCTGGAGTGGGAGGTAGGAGGCATTCTCATAGCTCACATTCATTGTTTATTGAGTGCATGATATATGTCAGACACTGTTACTGAACCAAGATAGGGCTTTGAACAAAAATATATAATGACTCTCTTCTCATGGAGTTCATGTTCCTCACAGAAAAGAGGCTGTCCACAGCCTTTTTCTTGGTAAAAAAAAAAAAAATTGGCTTGATGAAGATAATATTTTTAGTCCAGGGTAAAACAGCTGTAAGTGTTCCTGAAGAAATAAATGGAGCTCTATTTACTTTCTTGACTATTTAGAAAATGGGTTGGTTGCATTTAAATGCAATTTTAAGCCTTTGAAATTAGTGTTATCATTGTAACCTGATAAACCATAAAGCCATATCTAAGTCACCAATTAAGCAGTTCAATTTTGTAAATGGGCAAAAGATCAGATACATTTCAATTTTATTCAAGCCAATTAAATTTTACCCAAACAAATGAAGTGTCACTCTCAATGGATCTTGCCCTTGCCTTAGGCTCTCAGCTCACAGAGAGACCCTTTTGTTTGAAGATATTGATTTTGATCATATTAAGTGACTGCGAGCATATGGTCAATAGCTCATGGAGAGGGAGGGGAATAGAAGTTGAAAATCTGTATATTTCCTTTGTAGATTTCTTGAATAAGATAAATTGAAATTAGGTACAAATTTAGCTATGTGATTTTTCTAAGAGAAATCATTTTGAAAACTTCCTTCCCTGCTATTCTTGTTTTCAAAAGCATCTTTTTCTAAAGTCTAATCTGATCAATCTCAATAAAAAGTTCTCAAAGTTGTCCAAATTACTTAAATTCTTTCCAAACCCTTCAAATTCGTGACAGCCTCTTGGAAGGGTAAGAGTTAGCTGACTCTTAATTATTCAGGCTAATGGTGGCCTGCAGTGTGTGAAATGCAATGAGGCTGTCAGGCCAAGTTCAGTAACATCAGGCTGGGAGTCAAGTGCCAGATGTCGTGACTGAGAACATCCCTGAGATAAACACAGGTGCAGATGCTCCACTGACCATCATAAGTGAATCTATTTCTTATTCCCTAGTTAGACTGATTTTGCTACGTTGGTAAAGAAGAATGATCTTTGAAATACAAACTTGTGGTCTATTTTAAGTGCCTTTTCTTAGAAAACCCCAAAGTGCATATACTTTTTCTATAGAGAAAGTACCTCAAGTATTTGAGAATCGAAATAGATAAGGAAGTTTGAGGTGATGACCTGTGAACCATCAAAGGATAAACCAATATAGAGTACTGGAAGCCACACCATTGTATTGCTCTATTGGCATTTCATCCTAATTTATTCTAATTATGCTGCCTAATATGACTGGATCATGGCAGAAAAATATCTAGGGAGCATCAAACTCCTGAGCTTGATAAACACTTGATAGCTATTCAAATTAATTTATCACCCTTGAATTTCAACAACAGCTGCATTTCATTCGGCAGAAAGTTACTGGTTCCCCCAATGTTCCAGGTACTATATTGGCCACTGGAGCTATAAAGTACTGTCTGCAGGGATTTCACAGTCAGTGAGGAGACAGACAGGTAAACTGACAACTACAAAGCACTAGTGTATGTGTGCTTTGATGGAGATAATAAAGGGCATTATGGGAGTACACAGGAATAACTTCTAACCAAAAATAAAATTACCTCTGAGCTGCAATTTGAAAGATTGAAAGGGTATAGAGGAAAGTATTACAAGCAGGGTAATAGTGTGTCTAAAAACATAAAGCTCTTAGACTCTATGTTATATATATTGATGTATAAAAAGCTCAGTTTGCAAGGAAGTAGGGCTCAAAGAACAAAGGCATGAGTTGAAGCTAGAGACAGAGACAAGGTCAGTCCTAAAGGATCTTCTGTGTAGGGAATGACTTGGTACTCAAAGCAGCTCTTGAAATACCATAGTCAAAGTGCCTGATACTTTTCTAATTCAGGAGTAAGGGCTAGAATTTGCTGTGCAGAAAAGTAAAAGTCAAAGACATAGCTAATATCTAGTTCACACAAAAGGGACACTCCTAGAAGCATGTGCTTAAGAACCCACATGATATCTTTGGAATAGTCTAGATATTCCACCAAGCAAATCCTAAGCGAGGAGAGGTGAATTAGTGACATTATCCCAAACCAGTAATCATCTAGAATCTTAATATTCGACGTCTCTCCACAGACAATAGCATCTGTCACCACCTGGGATCTTGTTAAAACTGCCACAATCCAGACCTACTGACTCAGAATTTACAGATGAACAAGATCCCCAGGTGATTCTTGTAAACACTAGAGTTGGGGATGCACTGATCTGCAGTAGAACTCTCAAACCTGGAAGCAGGCTAGAAATACCTGTGGAGATTTAAAAACTATCAAGACGTGGGTTCCCCCTCCAGAGACTCCAATTTAGTAGATAATTTGCTATATCATGCAGATTTTTTACTTCTGTGAGTAGGTAAATAAAAGGCCTAGGCATCAAATAAAAAATAAAGAAGGAGAAATAGTTGCTGTGTGAGGGAGAAAATGAGGAGTTTGATTTTGACATGTTTCGTTTATGATGCTTGTGGAACATACAAAAAGCTGAAGTAAATGAATAAATACAAAATTGTGTGTATCAATGGAATATTTGTGTGAAACCTTTCAGTTATCAACTAGTTGTAAAAGTGCAGAATTTAACAGAGAGGTTTAGGATAAAACATAAAGATATGCAGAAATTTTGTAGTCATCAAGTACAGAGGTTATAGTTGAAGGGATGAGAATAGAAAAGAATGTGAATTTTAAAAGTGAGAAAAAAGTTGTGTCATCAACTTTTAAAGTGTAGGCCAAGTAAGTTGAGCTCAATAATGAGATTAAAGTAGAAGAGAAATGCAGAGAGAAGGGCAACATATGTCAAGAGAAGAGACAGTTTCAAGAGGATGTATAAATAGTGTCAAAAACTGCAGAAACATCAGAAATAAAAGAATTCAATAGTGTCCATTAGATTTAACACCTAAGAGTTCATCTGTGACCTTAGCAAGAGGATGAGGATGAAAACCAGACTGTAATTCATTGAGGAATGGTTGCAGAATGAGGCAGTAGAACCACTTAATTTCTATTTCTGTTTCAAAAAGCTTAGCAATAAAGGGAAAATTTTAAAAGATGGTAGAATCTGGAGAAGGTGTAGAATATAAAACCTGAGCTTCATTTAGGGATCCCACAAACTTTTCAGAGACTTGAATACTGGATCCACTAATTGTAACATTTCTAGTATAAAAATACATCCCTCATAAGCACTTTTTTTTCCCATTATGAACATTTATGCTGCCAGTATATTGTCAGGGAACAAAGTTGCTTATTTAAACATTTTAGACATTGGTTCTATATTGACACTGATACCATAATGTTTCATACAAGAGATCAGTGCAGTAATGAGGTACCACATTTTTCAGTTTCTTTTAAGTCAGATTGACCAATTAAATATTTAGATGAAGAGAAAAATGACAATCACAATGTACTTAAATCCTCGATATAAAACTGTAGTTTAGTAATAACTTTTTACTAGTTACAGCTGTGGGATTTGGACAACTATTATTTTGGTACAACATTATCATACTGGAAAAAAATAAAGACAAAGAAAATAAGAAATAGTAGGAAATTTAATAAAAATCAGTGTTTTTAAATTTTAGTAATTTGGATTTGGACATTAATTTTTATTATTATTAATTGGTTTTATCTCTGTCGTCTGATTTCAAATCATGCAATAATCCTGTAAAATAGGTAGAAAAATTACTATTGCCAAACTTTTATGAATTTGGACACTGAAGAAAGGAATGTTATTTGCCCATTGTCATCTACTAGTTAATGCCGAGGCCTACAACACAGGTGACACCTTGAGGAATACTGAAATGGCACTCCTTCCTTCCTTTTAAAATAGGATCAAACATGCATGCCCTCTGAAACTCACAATGTTGGTTTAATGTTCAATGAGATGATGTATATGAATGCACTATATAAAATCTAAAATATTATCTGAATATATATCCCAGCATCATTGCGTTGTCTTTTCAGCCCTAGACTAGTACCTGACACAAAACAAGAACTCTATGAATTAAATAGAAAGCATATATCTCTGAAGAAAGCACCCTGTGGTATTTCACAATGGTGTCCATTTCAAAGGAACAAAGATATGTCTTAATAATTCCCTAGCACTTTCTCAATAGTCTATTAAACAGACAATTTTGTTTTCAACATGTATAGACTTTTGCAGCAAATGCTTGGTCCTCAGTGACCTGGAAAAAGTCTCTTCCTAGATTAGGTTGTTTGGGAAAACCTTGCCTGGAAGAAACCTTTAATTTTCTGAATGGACAACACTCCATCTGTATATAAGGTTAGCAAACTTTTTTGAATGGTTATTTTTCAATCCAGGCAACTTAATGAATTCTGTCCAGATCCAAGTTTAGGCCTTACTCTCTAACAATATACCAGATTCTGTGAAGAATTTCTGTGATTTTGTATTCAAACAAAATATTTATTGAGATGCTACCATGTCACCCCTTTTACTGGAATCCAGGAGACTGAGACCAACCACTTAGCTTTCATCAATGTCCTGGGGTCCAGAGCACTGAACTGTGTCTAGAAGTTTTGGCTCCATAGTCAGGAGAATTGTGAGCCACTAACAAAAGTTATCACAGTGTCTCCTATGCCTCTGGCTTCATTCTCTTTACCCTATAAATGACACCAGAGTTTCATGTAGTCTTAAGGTCACCTAATTCTACTAAGTCTCCCCTGTCATCAAAAATTCCTGCCTTCGTCACTGAGCACTGCACCCAGCATATGTGTTATTATTATTACTATGCTATTTCCTTATTAGAAAACCCCTATCCATTCCTTAATGATTTTCTTGAGGTGACAGAATGTGCCTTTCTCCATGCCGGCTTACCATAAATGAGAGAGTACAGTGGTGGGTTAGGTGACCCTTCTCTGTCCTCTCACAGAACTCTGTGTATACTTCTTTCTTAGTACCAACAGTGAAACAATCTATTTATAAGTCCATCTCCCTCATAAGGAGTCAGCTCCAGCTTGTTTGCTGGATCAACCCAAGCTGGTAGAACAGTGTCAAGTACACAACAGGCACTCAACAGGTATTGAATTGTATTGAACTAAACTCACTAAATACATGGGAAAGTTTTGATGTGTTCAGGAAATAGTGAATTCCCAGTGTGGCTAAAGCAGGGAGGACTTGAAGGAGGTGTGGGGGAAAGGCCGGAAAGGTGACTGGGACCAATTTGTAGCCTCCTTAGGAATATTCACCGTAATGCCAATTGAACAATAAAAACTTCTTACAATTCCATTCTCCTCATGATAACAAAAAGGACATTCTGATAGATGGAAAGACTTACTCGATGTGATGTGTACCCTCCTCAAAGCTCCCTTTTTTTATCCTTTCAATTAGCTCAGGTTTCCTGTCAATGTTATAGCTGAGGATAGAAATGGTCCTGAGGGGTTCAATACACTTGGCACTCAGCGAGACTTTGCTGGGTTCAGCTTCCTACACAGCGCCTTCAGTCAAATTCTCAGTGATGGGCTAGCATGCACGTCACTAACCACTGTTCAATGAAGCCTTGCTGTTACTCAGTTTTCAGAAAATTTAAGAAACTTGCCCCATGACAAGCAGCTAGAACTCAAACACTTGCGATTCAAAAAACACTGGTTTTTACTAGATCTCACATCTCATCATTTGTTCCACAATTTATCAAAATGTTCCAGAAGGAACCCCATGCCAAATTCTGTGTGTGTGTGTGTCTGTGTGTGTGTGTGTGTATCTAATGGTGTTTAAGAGCTTGGGCTCTCAGGTCCAATAGAACTGGATTAGAAATCAGGCTCCGTTACTTACTAACTCTGTGCCCTTGGGCAAGTTACTTAACCTCCTCATTTGTAGGACAGAGATAATGGCATCTACTTCTTGATTTTGTGTGATGGTGAAGTGACACAATGTGTATCAATCACTGAGCACTGTGCCCAGCACACACAGCCTCCGAGGGAATTTAACCACGCCACGTGAGTTCTTGCAAGCAGCCTCGCAGCAGCCTGGCAGACCCCACTGTATCTCAGTTTTAGCTCCACTTCTTTCTCCAACTTTTTGAAGTGACCCCCAGGAATCCCAAAGTGAATTTTTGTGCCTGATCAATAGATTATATTTTAAATTGGATCATATCAGATATCTTTGTGTTTTCACAAGAGAAAGCTAGAAACTTAATTTTCATTTGTATGTATTCTCATAAACTGACTGGCTTTGACCACTGCAGGAATCTCATTCAGACCAATTCAGCATCTCTGCAGCATTAAATTCTGTATCTTCATATTATGATATAGCAGTTAAAAGCACAGGTACTAAAGCCAGACTCTCTAGGTTGAAATCCCACCTCTGTCTTTAACTGTCTGTGTAACCTTGAGCAAGTTACTTGACCCCTCTGTGCCTCAGTTTCTTCAAATATAAAATGGGATGAGACTAATATTGCCAACTTTGTAGTATTTTTGTTACACAAAAATGGGTTAATGTACATGAAGTACTTAGAATATTGTCTGGCACATAATAAGCACTTTATATCTGTGAGTTCATTTTTACTAACCACTTGTAAAGTAAGATAGAATCAATTAATCCTACAAGCATTTGCTAATTGGCAATTATGTGCCAACACTATTCTCAAGGCTAAACGCTTAAAAGTGACACTGGCCCGCCCACAAGAAGCTTACAGTGAAAAGTACTGTTTTTATTCTCTCTATATATTTACATCTACAAATACACACACAAACATATATATGCACATATATATGTATAGACATATAAATGTCATATATTTAAGCTATAAGAAATGCCTGATATTTTGTAATCAGAGATTACTAATCTGTTCTCTTTAGCTTCTAAATTTTTCCTTTGCCTCCTTAATCAATCATAAATATGGGTTTATATCTGGATTCACATCTTGATCAAGCTTCTGTTGGTCTGATGCCAGATAGGATCTGTAGCATAGATGCCAGGAAGAATATTTACTATAAGCGGCCTTCCAAATCATTTGTTAACTGCGGTCTCTGCAAAAAATCACATTCTTTGTTTATCAAAGAACTTTTGTCCAAGGACCAAAAGTTTTATTGAACCCAAAAACTTAAATCGATTCTTAATTCTGTGGATAGACACATGGAGAAGTAGCCTGAATTTGAGAAAACAAAGAAGGAAATTGTGGCTGATTTGATTGGAATTGTTCAAATGGTAAATGTAAATGAAATTTTAACCTGGATCTAATTTCTAGAAACCACGTTACAATAAATTCATGTACAAAGCTGGTGTTACACCATTTTCGTCACAAAGCACCTGCCATCCCTTTCAGCACATGGCCAAGGCCCCTGCCCTTTGCAGATAGCAGTCTTCCATTTTCTCTCCATAATAAATGCTAACTTCAGTTAACTGGCCTTGAAGCTTAGGCTGTTCCTTTGCACTGTCAGGAGAAGATCTTATGAACACCAAGAGCAACCACTGACTTTTACGTCATTATCTATAAAGCCATTGGTTCTCAACACCCTTGGACCAACTCCAGGTGATGGGAAATTTTGGCTTAATTTACTTAGTTACCACCTGGCATCCATGTTGCCCTCTCTTGACCATCTGCTCTCTGAAATCCTCTGATCTCCTAGCTGTGACTCTCACTTCCCCTGATTTCAGTCTATTGACAGAGGTAGGTTCCTGCCTCCCACCTACAACCCTTCTGCCTGGATTCAAAGGCTGCTCCTGCCAACCCCTGGGGCCTGTCTCTCCTATGACTCTCTATTCTTGATTGCCAAGAAATGTTATCTTAGCAGCCAAACACTGAAGTCCATCCCTGGGCAGGCACTTCAGCTTGGCTTCTCCTCTCTGCTGCTGAGTTTAAAGAATCATATAACTGAATTCACATAAAGAAGTAAAAGACTGCTGAGGCATAATGGCAGATAATTCCCAGGAGGCATTTCAGCCAGACATGTTCCTTTCCAGAACTGGCCACAGCTTAATGGGGATGAGCACTATTTGGATAGTAATTGCTAGTCTTTATTGAGCACCTATGATATGTAAAGCACTTCTTTTATGGATATCATTTTATCCACAAATGGCCCTAAAATTAGGGATTAATGATCACATTTTGAAATAGAGAAAACTGAGGTTCAAAGATTTTTCTTTAAAATATAGTACTGTCACTCAAAGACCTCGTTCTCCCTGCCTCTCTGGGTGAGGGAGCTTTCTTTGTGCGCCTCACATCAACATCAGTGACTTCCAACTTCCCCCATGGGTAAGGTTGAGCCTATAAGCAAATATATAAGCCGAACACAGATATATTCTCCCTCCTAAGCGGCAATTTCTGCTCTGTGAAAGCAGGCTGTAAAGAAGTTAGCAGCCTGAGTCGTCCCAAATTTCATACAATTTACAAAGGGAATGAAAAAAAGCCCATTCCATGCTAAATATAAAATGACCAACAGAGCTACACCACCAAAAGTTACTCTTGCTCTGCTGTATATAGGGACATTTAAATCAGCAAACAGGTCACTCCCTGACAACGGGATCTTTTCAAGTTAATTGATTTGCCAAAACAGCAACAAATTAACCACTCAGTTGTGGCGTGTGTTTTTTTTTTTTAATTCCAAGTGACCATAGATAAGTGGCCTTTTGCCATACTAGTTTAACTTATTAAGCAAGGAGCAGGAATTGATATCAGCAAAGACAATGCATAGTACAAGTGGCATTACATTTATGTGACTCATTTTAGTACTAATGAAGACTGTTTTTGATTACTGCCTGCTTTGTGCCTTGCTACCCTCTGGTAAATGGTGCCTCTTTTTGCTTTGGGATCATGAAAGTAGAGTTCTCTACTAAGAAAAGATTTTCCAGCTCTATGGACATGTTTCCAGGTAGCTTCTTTGAAATAAGCTGTTCCCAAATTACTGTTTAAGGTCCTGTGTCATTAGGTAAATATTGACATTAATTTCAAAATAACAAGAGGTGACTTTGCAAACACAATTGCAAAACTTGCTCATTCTAGAAAATGAGTTAGCATTTTTAGGTTGTTTTTTTTTTCTCAGAACAGGTTTTAGTAACCTGTGCAAATGTGTTCATCATGCATGATCAGGGCATAGTCATTAGCATACATCTGTAAAATATTGATCCAGATATTGTCCTTTAGTTTGATATTAGTGCTTTATGTGTCCACATTTGAAACATCATGGTAGGATTAGAATTTCTAAACATTTTATCTCATTTAGCCATTCAACATGTAGTATCCCATTTTAAATGTAATACTACATGTAAAGACTTACATCCCTCAGGATATCTTCCCAGCTTAATTCTTTCCAGTTCTAATAATAGCAAGATTCATTATTTGCATATATTCTGCAGCTTTTCATTAAAAGCATAGTCCCTGCTTTGTCTCATCGCTGTAACTAATACTAGTGGGCATCACTGCTAGGAGTTACCACTGTGTTCTATGAGTGCTTATGGCTCTACCTTGGCCATAAGGTAGGGCATCCAGTTTTATGTGCCATGATATTTTTCAGTATGAAATGACAGGGGTCATATTCTTTGTAGCAGCACTTGAGGATTCACCCCTCTGTGCTAGGGAGTAGATACCAAAGCATGTCTGAAGAGAATACAGGCCCGTCTTGAAGTCTTCCCATGGACCCCTCAGAGCAGAGGGCTTCTTTCCACCTGTTCTGTCCCCAGCTCTGACATTTCTTAATGATTATGTGTCTGATGATAGCTATACTCTTGGTACTTACCAGATAATATTATCTCTGCTCAATGTCACTCACCAGTTATCAAAACTTTACCAAGAGAAATAACGTTCAGCACAAATGCTTGAAGAGCAATTATCAATCTAGATAGTCTAAGATATGCCCCTGAATCAAGGCCAGGCTACTACTTTTAAAGGCCATAAAAACTGAGACATTTATGGCACCTCCTCTTGCCATATGCAATTTAAAATAAACTATTCTTCAAAATTACATAAAACACAAATGGAGTCATTTTTTAAATCTCCTTTTTCTTGATTTTTTAATTGGAAAAGTTCATTAGAAATTGCCTTTCTTTTTTAAAGGTCCCTATTTCTAGTGCCTTAAACACTAGCTTAGTCTGCTCATGAGGTAACCTAGTATTCTTGAGGAATCAAACTAGATTAACAGAATGATTGACACCTAGACTGAATTAAATTGACCCCCTCTATCACTATAGCTAGTAGAACTGATTTGCATGAATTATTCCTTGGTAAAAGACCATCAACTCTCTATCTAAGGATAATTTTTTCATTTTTTTCAAAGATACTTAGATTGTACAAATGGCACATAAAAAATATAGGGGATTCCCATTTGCCCCACTCCCCACATCTCCCATATTTTCCCACATTAACAACATCCTTCATCAGTGAGGTACATTCATTGTAATTGATGAACACAATTTTGGAGCATTGCCACTAAGCATGGATTAAAGTTTGCATGGTAGTTTACACTCTCTCCCACCCAATTTTGTAGGTTATAGCAAGATTTATAATGGCCTGTATCTGTCGTTGCAATGACATTCAGGACAATTCCCAAGTCCCAAAAATGCCCCATAATACAACTATTTTTCCCTCTCCTTGCCCTCAAAACCTTCAGTGGCCACTGCCTCCACATCAATGATAACAGTTCTTCCATTGCTAGAATCACAATAAGTCTATAGTAGAATACCAGTAAGTCTACTTTAGTCCATAGTTCATTCCCCAATCCTGAGGATTCTGGGATGGTGATGTCCACTCCACCTCTAATTGAGAGGGGGCTGTGATCCCATAGGGCTGATGGGTGGGACTCTCTTGCTTGCAGTTATAGATCCTCTCAGTTCTTTGGTATGGTAGTTGTCCATCATCACCTCCATGTTAGTTGTCCTGGGTGAGACCAATGAACTGGAGATTAGATGTTGCAACTCCGCTGAGATTCAGGATCCAGCTGGAACATGGACAGCCTAAAGATTTAAGTCTCTGGATGTACACCTACCAACTCTAGTACTAATTATAGGTTCAAATAGAAGAACAGAAGAGCCATATGTAGGGAAACCACAACTAGATCCAACTCTGTCACTCTGGGGAACATGAAATCCAAAGTAGGGACCACTGACAACGCACCAAACACTTGAGGTACCTGCCCTGTCTATAGTGTCTGGATGTCTCCAGAGCCCTCAGGAGCCTTGCTCTTTGGGGTAGTATCTACTTTGGCAGTCAAAGAGATCCTGCTGAGACGTGCATAAGTGTAACTTCTGGAATGACCTCTGACTCACTTTGAAGTCTCTTAGCCATATAAACTCATTTATCTTTACCTTTTCCCCATTTTGGTCAAGGTCTTTTTCTAGTTGCATTGCTAGTTGG
This sequence comes from Cabassous unicinctus, assembly GCA_029593785.1. Lineage (NCBI taxonomy): Eukaryota > Metazoa > Chordata > Mammalia > Cingulata > Chlamyphoridae > Cabassous > Cabassous unicinctus. Next base: position 33,355 of record JAQZBX010005894.1, read on the forward strand.
TGCTTGGTAGTAATCCCTCAGTGCCAGAGAGGCTTTTCCCCTGGAGGGAAGGTAATGTATTTATTTGCTGAATTCAGCTTAGAGAGAGGCCACATTTGAGCAACAAGAAGGCTCTCAGGGGGCAATTCTTAGGCACCCTATAATACTAGGCTAGTTTTCAATTTCAAGAGTAAAGGTTCATACACACAGTCATCAATATGAAGGGCCCATCAATGGACCATCCTCACTAGTCATTGCCCCTGTACTCAGGGAATTCTTGCTGATCCATTAGAGAATGTGGCAGAGCACCCCAGGATGGGGATTTGATATTCCTTCAGTTATTACGTGAATCGCCACCCACTGTGACAAAGCCCCATGAACATTTGAACACATTTTTATGCATTATATGTATGCCCAGGTAAGCTTCCTCCCATGTATCCCCTGTCACTGACACCCTGCACCAATGACCATCCTCAAGGGATAATTTTAAGGAAAAGTTTGTCATCACATAAAGCATAAGTATGTTGTCCAGGATACTGTAAAGGAGCCCCCCTACATTTTATGGATTTTGTATATTATGGATTTGGTGAATGATGCAACAACTCAAGTTTGTCTATTCAACTTATTGGCTAGACTCTTAGACCAGTATGGGTGGCTGCCCCTGCCCAGCACATAGCTCATTAAGACAGATGTTCTCTGACCCCTCCCCTTAGTGGTCCCATCCTTATTTTCTTCCCTACATTTGCTCTACCTGCTGTCTTCTTATCTTTTTATGTAACTCTCTAACATCATAAATCAGCTTTAGAACAAGGTGAGTTATATAAAATAGATTTGCCCCTAGTACAGCACTTAACACAGTATATTGAAGTTCTTATGCAACATTTCCCTGCCTAGACAGGCAGGAATCTTGTGCTATTAAGTTTTATGTCTTCCATGCTTATGTGCCTGCCATGATGCCCAGGGTAAATGTGGCGCTCAACAAAGCTTTGTTGAATCAGCAAAGGCACCAATTTTTCCATCATTTTTCAAAATACTTTATATGTACAGTATAGATATAGATCAAGAGAATATTGGGTGGTATTGTGTACAATGGGATGATACCCATCTTTATAACATTGTTTTTCTCTAAATGGTGATATTATGGGTGATTTATTTCCTTACTTCCTTCTTTATATGTTTCTGCATGTTCAACATTTCTCTGTTGAGCATATATTAATTTCATAATGTTTTAAAATTTAGAAAAATTATTCACAATAATTCTGTATTATAATAATAAAACATGCAAATAATTTTCCAAATTAGTTAAATCTGATTAATTGCTAGGCACAAAAGTTGAGTAGATCATTTATGCTTTAAATAAGAATAATATCTACAATGTCACAATTTTTGCTAATTCATAATGTGGGCAGTTAAAAGAAGTCAGTGTCACATTACACTTCAGTATGTTCAACATATCCTACTTCCTAGTCTTTCAATATGAATAGCCAAATGATATTTAAAATTGATCCTGAGACCCTACATTTTAATAGTAATAAACTAAAACATATTACATATTATTACAAACTTCTAGTTTTTATAGGCATGTTTTGAATCCTAGATGTTGTTTTATGAATGTTATTGATACGTTTTACCAGGAAAAAAATCTGATACTCCAGGTGGTTTTTGTACTTTGAGCAACATCCAATGTAAATGTCATCAGCCCATACTGAGCTCCACGATCAGCCTGGGAGAGGTCAAGGCACTTGATGTAAAATGTAAAAGAAAGACCTCCAGAATTTCCAAAGCCTTGGGTCTGAGTGTTTTCCAGACAGAAACATCACAATTTAATACCACCTTCAGACTTCTATCTCTGCCATAGTAAAATGTTTAAAATCCACTCCACGTGGTGAACATTTTAGTTAGGAGTGCAGCCATATGAATTTGCAGGCAGATGACTGATACAGGAAGGATTTGTGCTGAATATCAGGTTCTGAATTCCCACCATAAATCTGTCTTAAAAGAACAGGTAAATGACCATCCTGAGAAGCAGCCTGAAAAAGCAGAAAGAACACTGGGAGGGAGTCGGCAGACCAAGCTGTATGTCTTGTCCAAATAATTTAACCACCCAGAGCAGTGGTTTCCTTTTCTATACAAGGAAGAGATTGGATTTATATGTTCTCTAAGGATCCTTCCATAGCTGCAGTTCATTGAATTTCTGACTTGAAATAATGTTCTCCCCTCTCCCAGGCCTTATCCAGTAGCCGTCAAATGGCCGCTAACTCTGGTTACCAGCCTCTGTGCTTATACACAAACAACTGACCTCATCGGTGTCCTCTTGGCTTTAAAATTGTTGGCAATGAACTCCCCAGAAGTAATTATTCCTGCTATACTGGTGTGCAGCTCCAATTTATGGCAATTACATACGATTAGTCATAGCTTCCTTATGCCTTTACTCTTTAGAGTTTAACATTCAGAAAGGACAGTCATTCCAGAAAGTCAGTGTGCATCAGAGTAAGTATATATGGGCTACCAATAAAGAGTCTCTCAATTTTCCCTGACAATTGTGGAAAAATAAGGGCCTTGTTTTCTGTAAAATTGCCCATGGAATTTTTGCCAAAAAGCTAAATAAATGGGGGGAAATCCTAGAGGACCTTGAGATTAATTTTATGTATTATATTTTAAAATTACTACTGATAAATATTTCTGTTCTTTGAGGTTCAGCCATTATCCTATGGCTTGTCTTTCTGTTTTCATTTCAGCAGATAATTGCCTGCCTCGGGATATTGTTCTTTTTATAGAGAGAAATTTCTCATATCAGATTTAAGTGCTTTCTGAAATTAACTCTTAGGTTCCTGCTTGGGCACAGTCAGGAGTCATTCTCTAGTGAAAGCCTGTGGGGAGGGAAGCTATAGATTCCTCCTCTTTTCTGTTTTCACCACATAAGAATATTTGTACTTGGTTCTTAAAGATTCTGAAGAGTTTATTAGGAAAATTAAACTGCGTGTACAAAATTAAAATAAGCTATTTAGATGTACATTCCTGCAAATCTTTTTCCCTTCCAGGTGGATGACCAACTCTATAAAAAACATTGTCAGTATAGTCAATGTGGCAAGGAATAGGTTCTAAGTAAACATCTATTGATGGAATGAATGAATGAATGAAATTATTTTCACCACGCATTGGACTATAACAAGACCTATTTTGTTGGTCGATAAGACAAACATATCTAATTCAACTTATGATATCCTTACTAAGATTGTTAGAGTGGTGAATTATAAATAAATGTGCAGGTTTTCTGAAACTTTTCAGATTGGATACCTAGAAGTTTAAAAGGTCTTTTTAGGGGCAAAGTACTAAAGAGCATTTTAAGTAGCAGATAGAAATGACTGCTGACTGTAGCTGAAATAGATCTTAGAGATCATTTTAGTCCAGGGATCTGTCCACAGGCCAGGGTGGCTCACATACACATTTGTATCTTAAAAATATGGTACTGAAAGCCTCTAGAAAGGGCTGATACTTCCAGTTCTCTGTGGGCCTCAGTACTTCTCATTGTCTTACCCAAGTGGAATTCCCACATTTGTTGCCTGCCTGGTGCCTGTCTGTATTTGCATTTGTGACTTTTGATTTAAGACAACTCCATTAACTTACAGATGTGGCAACTGAAGCTTGAAGAATGGCATCCACGTAGTGGTGATAGAAAGTTGACTTTACTGAGGAGAAATCTGGTAGATTCTCCCCTAACCAAGTGATCCAAGTTAACATGACACCACCAGTGTTGGGACAAACATCACTTGCCTCCTGATACCATGCACCAAGAAGAATAATTTATCCCTTAAATTGTATTCCTGCCAAACAAAGCTTAACAGGGAAGCATCAGGCAAACTGAAATCAAAGGACATTCTAGAAAAAAATTGGCCTATGTGCTTCAAATATATCAGGGTCATAAGGAAAAAGAAAGGCAGAGGCACTGTTTCAATTTTTAAAAACTAAAGAAATCTGACAACTAAATATACTCCATGATCCTGGATTGGATCCTGGACTAAGAGGGTAATAACTATAAACGACATTATTGGAACCATTGGTGAAATGCAAATACAGAATGTGGATTACATTATGTCAGTGTTATATTTTCTTATGTTGGTCTTTTTACTGTACTTGTGTAAGAGCATTTCCTTTTACTCAGGTTTATGAAATAAGAAGGATTAATGGCAAAGATATGCAGGTAAAGCAGCTCTTTGGAGAACATGAATAAATAAAAGCCCTGATTTGTAGCATTTGCTTATTTCTGTGGTGTAACTACTTCCACCATGGCCAATTTCAAGCTACCAACATGAAGTCACTGAATGCAGAATTGGGAAGAGATATGCACAATATATTTATATACAATTTTATATATATTTGTGCACATATAAATCTATATATGTGTGTTTAAAATGAGAGAGAAAGAAAGCAAATAGGTCAAAACAGAGAATCTAGATAAAGAGACAAATTGAAATTCTTTGCATTATACTTGAAATTTTTCTGTAAATTTTAAATTGCAACAAAATATTAAAGTTCAAAAACATTTAGATGGTTACGAAGAAAAAAAAAAAGTTTCTCCAGGTCATTAGAATGCTATAAAGTGTTTTGAAGGAACATTATAACCTGATCATAATCTGTAGAGAGGACGTTTTCATGTTCCCTTCTCCCCACTCCCTGCTATGCCAACTCAGAAACATTCAGGTAATTACTCAAGGTCAGCAGTATTTACTCATATGAAGGGGGTTCAATTTTAAAGTCAATGAACATCTTGTAGAGTCAAAAACACCCTTGGGTGGCCCTTAACTATTCCAATAAGACAGTATAAAATAGTCCTCTAGTGAAGACAACCCAGCCAGTTTTTCCTCCAGTCTTGGAGATGTTTGCTGTTTAAAAAAATAAAATAAAATGGAAACCCAGTTGAAAGAAGTCTGAGGCCATATTAAAAAAAAAAAACAAAAAAACTTCCTGACCATTTAAACACTGGGACCACACTCTGCACTGAGAGATGCTAACAGTTGAGTCAAGTGAAGTAATAATGTATGCTCATTGAGAGGAATGGAGAATGCAATCAGGGGCACTATTTAATTCCTATTGCTCCTGCTCCAGCTCTTCCCTTCTCTGTAACTAAAAGTTTCAGAGCCAGAAACTCTGTCAGTCCATTCTCTTCCACAACTTCACATTTATCCCTAGTAGATCCCAGGACTAAGGACCATGCCCTAGGAAGACCCTACATTTGGGAAGTGGAGGAGACCAGTGAAGGAGAAAGACTGGAAGAGACTGAGATTAGTTCAGTTTGTAGAAGCTAAGAAAGCAGAAAATTTGAAAAGGTGGTAAGCAATAGTAGCAAATGGTATACGAGAATCAGGAAAATGAAGACTGGAATAAATCATAGGATTGATAGACTAGGCCATCATTTGGTCAATATCAAGAAAGAAGTTTAATTAGAGCAATAGGAACAAACACCAGATATAAGGAAAGAACAGATGGTAAGGAAATCAATACACTGACTATCAACGATTATTTAAAGACAGTAGAGAGCAAAGGAAATAGGAAGTGGCTAAAGACTGAACAGGTAACAGAGTCTGTGTTTTCCACAATTTTTCCTTTGTTTCTCCAGCCTCACCATCCACATCACAGAAAAGCTTTGTGATTACCTATTTCTATTCACCTGGATAGTAATGATCCTATAATACCCTTTAAGTCATTTTGGTTCATTTGTGGTATGAAGCTATGCCCATGTGACTTGTGACCTGGGGGGACAAATATGATTTGGAAGAAATCCAGTAGCTGTACAAACAATTAATTCTACATTCACAAAATTGGAGATGAAAAATGGATTTCTTATGGTTGGTATATTTTAGTCTCTAATCGGATAAGAGCTGAGCTGTTACTACTAAATTGACACTCAGATATCAAAATAGTACTTTCCCCCTCCACTCATAATTTACTTTCACTGCCACATGACACCTCTGCTTATTTTTGTGGAGATGGATTTTCTACATTCATTTCTGAGAGTGGATCATAAAGTATTAAATTGTTGTCCACAATTCATACTAGGTGTAATAGCGTTCAACCTTCTGTTAGTATACCTCCCATGAATGACGTTGACAAGCAACCTGATTCTGAGCTTGATAAAAACATTACTTCCATGCTTACCATTACCTAATCCCATATTTATAAAATTATGATAATTTAATTACTAGTGTACTTAAATTTCAGAAGTATTTTCAAGAGAAAGCATTTATTGCCCTGGCTTTCAAGCACTCAACGAAAACAAAAAATTAGCAATATTTTTTGATGAAGATGAAGATTATAATAATATTGTAAAATATATACATTTCTGCTTTAGTAACTAAAACTCAGAATGTAACAATGGTCATTGTTAGGAAATTCCTACACACCTCTAAAACTGCCTTTACTTCTCACTTGTGGCCCAGCCCCCATTTGACATCTGTTGTGCACAAGATTTTCTGCCCGGCCATTCTGTGCCTCACCACTTTATTGCCCATAGATATAGAAATCTTCTTTCCCATTGTCAGACAAGATGCCCAGATTTTTGGTTCAGGGAAATAACATCAAAATATTTGGACATAACCAAGCTGATTATCGAACATTAAGTAACTGTGTAGTGTTTTCAGTCTCTAGGTTATGATACACCATCAAGCAGTTTAGTCCTGGATGAAGTTTTTTGCAAACCTACATCTTAACAAGTTTTGAATATTCTTCTCAAATCATTATCCAGGGTAACAGTTGAGTTGTGTCCCCCCAAAATAAATGCTGACGTTCTTAACTCCAGTACTTCAGAATGTGACCTTATTTGAAAATAGGGTTGTTATAGATGGAATTAGGCAAATTAAAATAAGGTCATACTGGGCATGACTGGTGTTCTTATAAAATGGGGAAACTTGGACAGAGACAGAGATGAGGAGAAACTCCATATGGCCTGAGGCAGTGAATACATGGATGGCTATCAAACCACCAGGAGGCAAGAAAGGATTTTCTGCTACAGGTTTAAGAGGAAGCAATTCCCTTGATTTCAGACTTCTAGACTCCAGAACTGTGAGAGAATAAATTTATGTTGTTTTAAGCCATGCAGTTTGTGGTAATTTGTTACGGCTGCCCTAGGAGACTAAGACAATATTTAATGTGGATGCCATTTTTTTCCAGAGTAGCTGTGTCTCATTTTTTCTCTCCTCTTTCTTTCTCCTCAACATTATTTTCAAATTATTATTATTAATCATAATCTTTGAATAGCTGGTAATATAGTTTTAGCTATATAGGGGTTCTTGTTGGCCATACTTAATTTTCCTTCCTCTTTTCTCCTTCTTTCTAACAATGCAGTGGAATTTGTTCAACATAATCCAGGTAATCATCCTCACTATATCATTACTGTCCAGGTGAGTCCAAACCATTAGAGAGTAGATCAGGTTCTTCTTTGTATCCTATGATGTACAGGATGGTGGACATCATGTTCTGTTTAGCTACCACCCAGATATCTCAGTTATGTGGAGTGAAGCATTCAGATATCTGGAAGCATCAGGATTCATATGCATTAATTCTATTTTTTGTTCACTTCAGTGGTTGGAAGCTGTATGTACCCTAGAAAAACATGTTCTTAAATCTAATCCATTCCTGTGGTTATAAACCCATTGTAAGTAGTAGCTTTTAAAGAGGTTACTTCAGTTAAGGTTTGTCCTGCCTCAATCAGGATCGGTTTTAATCCTATTACTGGAGTTCTTTATAAAAGATTGAGATTCAGGCAGAGAGAAAAAAGCCACAGGAAGCAAGAAGCTGAAATTCAACAGAACTTGGAAGAGAATGGGGACACTGCCACATGCCTTGCCATGTGAAAAACTAAGGACCAAGGACCACCAGCAGCCAGCCCCAGTCTTTGGGAAGAAAGCATCGCCTTGATAATGCCTTGATTTGGACACTTTCACAGCCTCAAACCGTGAGTGAATAATGCCCATTGTTTAACCCAACCCATTTCATGGTATTTGCTTTGAGTAGCCTAGAAACTAAAACAGTCACTGAGCAGAACTTACCTATTTCACTTTATAATACTTATGAGGATTAAAGTCACATGAGTTCTTAGAAGACTAATAAGTATATGAAACAAAATTACAATGGGGACCTTTTGTGCAGCTTCTGCTGCCCACTAGTTTTTTTGTCCTCACTTTTTTATTTCAAAAGTAATACATATTCATCACAATAGATCGAACAATATAGAGTGTATAAAAAGTTATTACTAGTCTCTATCTCCCATCGTAATCCCATGCCCACGAGGTTACCAGTATAATTCTGCCACATCTCTCAATCCTCATAAATAAACATAGACAAGCATATAAAGGTATATAGGATTTTTCATTTGTTATGAAAAAAACATTGCTATACATATTCATTGGCAAGTTGCTTTTTTCACTTAATATATCATAAATACTTTTTCAAGGTAATTAAATGTCTATATTTAATTCATTCTTTTTAATTTAATGTAGTAGTTCTTAGTATTTCTAACTCATTCCCCTAACATGGAGCACTCAGGTCTTCTCTGCTTTTTGTCACAGCAAACATCCTTATATTTACCTACTTTTCTAGCTGTAAAATGATTTCCTAAATGTTGTATTCCAGTATCAAACGATATGTGCATTTAAAAATTTTTAAAGATCATAGCAATCTTTAAATCTCCTTCCCCCCAGCCTTCTTCCTGTATCCCCACTAGCACTGGAACTACCAGTATCCTTTTTTTTTTTGGCTCAATTTTCTTCTTGTATTTTATTTTTATCATTAGAATCTTTTATGCTTATAGAAGCCACGTCACATATGATGCAACAAAAACACAGACTTCCCCCATTAGAAGTCTCTGTTCTTTCACTATAAAGTACCACGTGCTTTCTCTCAAATATTTCCACTATACATTTTTAAATGTACTGACTGCCCCAGCCAATCAGCCTGGCTCCAAGCTGATGTTCCCCACTCAGCTAAAGAAAGTCTCAGTTAAAATAACCCTGTCTAGAATGTATTCCCAGAAAATGACAGGAACTCTTTAGTGGTTGCAGGCCTTTTGGGAGTCTCACCCATTACCCTAAGTAACTTATCAAATATTTCCCCCACCACCAAAAATAAAACAAAACACATCATTGTACTTTCTCCATATCAGTACAGATGTATTAACACCCTGCCTTGTTTCAAAAGGTTAAACAGAATTTTTTAACACCATTGATTTTGGTATAAATCCTAATTTAAAATTTGGAAATATTTCTGTTGTTATTCAGCAAAGTAAGATTATCCTAAAACTTTAAAACCTTATTTTATGGCTTTCTACTTATCTAGTCAAGAGTATAACTATACTCTGGTAAGTTTCCTGCTGTAAATGAAAATGATTTTAGTAATGAGTCAAAGTGTTTTTAATATTTTCAGATTTTCTAAACTATTCTAACCTGAAATGGTAAATTAAACATTTGCTTGTGGTATTTAAATAAAATATTAAAAAGACACATAAGTAGACATATTTTATTATACAATTGAAAATTCTAAAAATTTTATAAAAAGAACATGTTTTTAAAAGTATAGATTTATGAGTTTCCTTGAAGTTAAATGCGATATTTAAGAATGTAAGTGGGCTTATTAGATTTTTTTATCTATACAGCATTTCAAAGAAATTTAGCAAAGTTACAAAGAAGTCTATAAGTATTTTCCAAGTAACAAGTCCTAGAAAAAATTAATGAAAAATTAATTGAAATGTAAAATTTGTATATAAATTTGGACTTGATATTTCAAAGCTTGTAAATATCATGTTGTAAACAAGAGATGAGCAATTTATTTCAATTTATCCAACAAGGGCATGAACATTATGGAATAAATGAATAGAGATATTTCAACATCTGCTTGGGTATTTAAGAAGCTACCTAATTTCCAGCCTGTGGTCATTTCATCAGTGAAAGGATATACTAGCATTATTAAGAGAGCTAGACTAAGCCATAAGGTAGAATTATACAGGGCTAAAAGACATCATTATTTAGTTTTTTCAAAAGAATAAGGACCCAAGAATAGTAAATATCCACATATCATTCCCTTTATTGTGAAGTCCACTTAACCAGATGCTTGTTTTTACAATGACTTGATCTTTCTAAAGGTTTGATTTGTTCTGAAATGTATAGATCTAGTTCTAAAGGGAAAAAAATGTTTTATCTCCTCAGCCATTGATATTCTCCATGTTTCAGGTCAATAACCTGAGTGCTCAGTTTCCTCACATGTCATATGGGGAGGGTAAATTTGGTGCTTTAATGTATAATTTGTGAGGATTGATTACAGAATCCAGCAGTCTCTTTTATAATGAAGTGGTATAATAAAGATAATAATTTATTAAGCTTTTAAAACCATACTGTTTCATTAAAACTGAATAGTGAATTTATTCAAAAAGCTAGTTAGGTATGGTGACAGTAATAGCACCCAAAATAACAATGAGCAACTTTAGTCCCATGGCAGATCCTATTATCAAAGTGTGCAGTTAAACTAAAGAAAAATTCTTTAGTTTAAAGAAAGAAAAATGTATGCCCTGCTCTCAGCTCTGTATCCCTGTATAGTTCTGCTTTATCCTCATGATTTGGTCCTACTCAAGCAGCAGTTTCAGACTTCACACACTGCGGCCACAGCCTGCAGAGGAAGACAGCATCTCTCACAGGAGGTATGGATGAGGAGAGAAAGCTCCTTTTCTAGAAGTTCCAGCAAACATTTCCTTGCAAATGCTTGGCTCAAATTGATTCATCTCCATCTCTTCACCAGTCACTGTGGCTGGGACATGGGACATACCTATTGGCTTGAGCCAGCCAGCCCCTACCTCTGGAATTAGATAAGGAGTAATCCCATTCAAATTGAAAGGCCAGACAGAGGTGACACCCAAGGGGAAACTCTAAGCTTTGTTCATGTCCACCATAAAGAACTTACCATTGCATATATATTATGACTATAAAAGAAACTGAAGCCCAGAGACTTGAACTAGCTTGCCCAAGATGATACACTAGCGAGTGGGCAGAGATGGAAATTTAGCTGGGAGTTGAGCATTAGTTCATCCAATGGTGTACATGTACCAGCTTGTGAAAGCTGATTATGAGCATCTAATCCCAGCTCCCCATTTGATGATGTCACATTGGTAGCTTGAAATTAGTAGCTGTTGGTGGCACTGATAGACACAGATGAGATATTCACACAGTGGAATTTGGCAGACAACAAATCAGGGTTTCATGGTGTGCTTTGGTCTAGTTTGGTCCGGACTAGTCTGATACGGTTTAGTTTGATTTGGTTTCATCTCATCTGGCCTGGTCTGGTTTGGTTTGGTTTTCTTTTGGAGAACTGGTTTGCCAACACAACACTGGTCCATGCTCTCAATACTAATTATAACCAAAACATACATCTTTTTAACCTTTTAAAATTCAGATAAGTCTCAAAAGGTAGATTGGGAACAGGTTGTTCAAGGATTTGAATGTCAAAGAATTTCAGGCCCTGTGCCTTGTAAGCAATGGGGAGCCACTAAAGCATTATGTAGGAACTCTACCATGAACATCAGAAAAGAAATGTAGGTAGGCTAACACTGGAGAAGGAATTGCTATCTACCATGAAGGTTCTAGGATGGTGTAGAACCATTTAATCTATTTTGTGACTTGGAGAAAAGAAACAATTCTTAATGTAAAATGTAAAAATATGTATCAAGCATTTATAAGGAATTGTGCTTGATGCCCAGCCCTGGGCTTACCTGTATTTTATACAATGAGCTACCCAGCAAATTGTGATCATTATGACAAGATTAACTGAGGAAAGAATGGAGATTTTTTAAATTCAAATTTGCACCTTTATTAAAAGGTACTGAAAGAGACTAATGAAAGCACTAGCTGAAAAGCCATAGTCATTGCAAATTCAGATGAATCGGAGTTCCTCTAGGGTTGCTCAGATCTTCAGTTGAGAGAGATTATATTTAAGCCATGTCTACCAGCTCATTACATCAGGGTGACTGTTTTGTTTATCCTGAACTTTTACTAACTGACTATTGGCATCACAGAATGATAGCGCTGTGAGTGATGCAAGACAATTTCTTATGCAAATGCCTCATTTGGCAGAAGAAGAAATAGGCTCAGAAATGTAGTGAGTTTCAGAGCTAGACCTAAAATTCAGTAGCCCAAATTTTGAACCCATGTTTACCTTAGCAGCCCATTGCTGCTCAATGAAAAGTCTAATTCAATAAAATGATTCACCATATGTGATATAGCCCCAAACCCACACAATACATTTTATTATAAATTGACCATTTATGGCAAAATTATGATTTCTGTGCTCAAGATGAATAAAGAAACATTGTCAATGGCCAATTTGAAAATATATTTATATTTATATTTATTTCTATCCTCTGCTCTAATATCTGTATTCATTTTTCCTCTAAAATTAAGTCTTTCATTTGGTTGATCCCATCTTATTTATTTTTTGAACTTTATTTTACCTTGGTTGAGCTTTCATGGCTGAGCCTTCATTCTCTTGAGACTAAAAGATGATATTCATGCCTTTTCCAAATCAAAAAAATGTGTTAAGGGTGCTCACTTTGGCAGCACATATACTAAAATTGGAACAATACAGAGAAGATTAGCATGGCCCCTGCGCAAGGATGACACGCAAATTCGTGAAGCACTCCATATTTTTTAGCTAATCGGTGTCTTCTAGAGCCGCTTGCGCCGGCCACTGGTGCCCTTGGACGCCCTGTTCCTGTACGGTGTGACAGGGCAGGTTTCTGTTAATAGTTCATTATCCCGTGGTGAATTGTTCTGCCTTATTTTCTTAAGCAACGTTAATTTTATGTATAGGGAGTGTTTTTTGCATGTTTTAAATTGTTAGTGGGACTAAATCCAAGACAGAAGAAATTTGTAGCAATCTTGCAACAAACATAATTGCTTAATCCCTGTTTTCCTTCAGGGTCACATGACAAGTAACTTGAACTGCTTTTCCACACGTATTTTAACTTTAATTTGCCACCTGTCAAGTTGGTAGGTCTGGATTTTACCGTGTATTCATGGACCAGCGGAGAGCCAGCTTTTCTCTACTGCTATCTGACAAAAATATTTGCAGAACTGGATGCCTTTAATAGCTTTATGTAAACTTAATTCCTGGCCTTTTGTTAAGATGTCAAGGTTGGTTTTCCGCATCCAGAGCCCTGAACCAGGTGTTCAGCTGAGCTGTTCCTTTAGCGACTTGTCGGCGGTGCAGCCTCGCCTGGGACCGCGTAAGGGTAGGTCGGCTCTTCCACCCGCAATGCTCAAGCGTTAAGGCAACGGGATGCTGAAGGAACCTATTTTTACCACCAGTTCCATGTAAAATTGCTGTAAATGATAATGTGTACAGATTTTCTGTTCAGATACTCAGTTGTAAACCTCTTAAGATTCATGTTTCTATTGCTTTTGTATGGATGGTATTGCAAAAATAAAAAGAAAGGAACCTTAAAAAAATGTATTAAGGAACTTCATTTAGAATTTGGCTACCTTAAAAATTGTTTCATTGAAAACAAAAGTTATTTAAATTTTTGTTTTTCAGGATTTAATATCACCTCAACTCTGATGATGTGCCTATGTGCTCACCTAATGAAAATGAGGGTACAGTTATTGAAAATAAATGCACTTATCTAGTTTCTCTAGTCTTTTAATTTTGTTTCTGTGAGGGTTAGTGTTTGGGGAAACAGTGAATTCAAATGATCCCAACAGTTAATGAAACCTCGTTTTTGATTCTTCCAAACCTGGCACTGCTTCCTGGAAGGTGCTGATCAGCCACCCACCATCTGCCACCAGAGCTCCAAGAGCTGCATCTTGCAATGCTACACAGCGGTAAAAAGTAAAGGCTTATTCAGCACACCACTGGCTGTGACAATGGGAGCATGCAGTCCAATTACACAGTCCATTTTTAAAAAGTCAACCATTTACACCCAAATTACTCTTAATGTCTTTCCTGCTTATTCCATGTCCTCCCTAGCACAGCCTGTGATGACTTATTTTTCAGCTGGCCTTTATTTACTGCTTTGCATCTGCAACTACATTTCTCCAACAGCCTTCCTCATTAGGATGCCCCGATGCACTGTAGTGGTATCCTGAAGCTATAGATGGAAACACCTTTGTAACCTCTTACTTACTTAGAGCTAGTTGGAGTAGATTAGAGTACAGGTCCCTCCCAAGTCCCCACGACTCCTCCAAAAAGGTGGCAAATCCCTCTCCTGTGTCTCTGGTGTTCGTTCTCATCTACAAAAGAACCCCACTCCTAAGAGACATTGAACAAGTAGCAATGGAAGAGTCCAGCTGGAACTGTGTAGTAATTTGTTTGTTCTTATTTTAATCACTATACTTACAAAACATATGCATGAAAACTTGATCGTTTCCAGCCCCTGGCTTTTAGACAAAAGCAATGGCAGACAGCAGGAGAGGCTTGAAAACTATGAAGTCAATATAAATTTAATGGGTCAAAACAAATTTCTTAGCACCTGTTGGTCTTTATAAAGGCTCTTAGCAAGCCATCCCCTTTCTTACCAGGGGACTTCACAGCAGCTGCTCCTGAATTATTTGGATGTTTCATGGTCTTTTAGTGACTATTCAAGAAGTATAATAAGGTACAACATCCATTTATTCTAATATTAATAAAAAACATGGATCAGTGCTTTGTGAGACTTGAATTCCAAGCAGAAATGTTTTGCAGAAATTCAATACTCATAAAGCTGATTTCTACATATTGATTTTATATGAACTTCAAAAGGCATAAAAAATACAAAAGTGGAATTTTAAAGAAGATACACATAAGATGGTATGAACCACTTCCAAAAGATATTGAAGAGGTGGCTGTTTTTTCTTTTGTTTCATTTTGCTTTGTTTTCCAACATTCTGGGAAGAAGTTAAGGTATTCCCAAGCAGGAACTATTTCTTATCCTTCCAGGACACTGCACCCCAGTGATACTTGAGTATGGGGAAATGGACTTGGAAGGGTCCTAGGAAGGAAATGTTTCTTACTAGTCACAGTAATAAGTGTCTTTTCTTTGGGCCACATTTTTTTTCTTATCCTAATAGCACCAGCAGCAGCAATAATGATGTCAATAGCAGCTAAGGGAGAGTTGCAACACCTACACTCCAGTTCATTGGTCTCACCCAGGACATCTAACAAGGAGATGATGGATGGACAACGACCATCCCAAGGAACAGAGAGCGTCTGCAACTGCAAGCAAGATAGTTCCATCCATCTGCCCCCTGGGATCTAAGCCCCCTCTCAATTAGAAACAGAGTGGACATCACCATCCCAAAATCCTCAAGATTAAGGAAGGAACAGTGGACTAAAGTAGACTTATTATTATTCTATTACAGACTTATTATTACTCTAGCAATGGAAGAACTCATCATTGATATAAAGGCAGTAGCCACAAGAGGTTCTGAGGGGAGGGAAAGGGAAGAATAGATGTGACATGGGGGATTTTTGGAACATTGGAATTGTCCTGCATGACACTGCAATGATGTATGCAGGGCAGCATACATTTTGTCAAAACCTATAAAATTGTGTGGGGCAGCGTGTAAATTATAATGTAAACTATAGTCCATGGTAAGTAGCAATGCTTGAATATTTGTTCATCAGTTGTAACAAATGTACCACACTAATAAAAGGTGTTGTTAATGTGGGAAAGTGTGGGAGGGGAACATGGTGGGGCATATAGGAATCCCCTATATTTTTTATGTAACATAAAAAAAAAAAAAAAACCTGAAAAACAGCTAAGGGGTGTTGAACCCTGAGCTTCAAGCAGGGCACTATGCTAAGCTCTTCATATATATTGGCTGTCTTGAATCTCATCACAACCCTATGATGCAGTTACTTCCATTATTCTCATTTTATAGAGGAGTTAATTTAGGCAGGAAGAGGTTGCATAACTTCCTCAACTTCATACAGCTAATAAGTGGCAGAGCTGGGATTTGAACCAAGATTCCCTCTAAGTCCAGAGTTCATTTTCTTCCACCGGCAATTAATATCTTACACCAATATTCTTCCATCTTTCTCAGCTGGGAAAGTTAGAGCCAGGATTACCTCCTGATATGTGGGAGTCATAGTTTTTCTTGGCAGAACCCATTATTTTCAACTTCCTTGTCATACCTTATTTGGAAAATTCCCCAGAATATCAGGGAAAAAAATTATTTGAGCATCGTCTATCATGTTTGGTGTATTAAAATGTCAAGAGCAGGGAAGCAGGTGTGGCTCAATGGATAGAGCCCCCGTTTACCATATGGGAGGCCCGGGTTCCCTTCCCGAGGCCTCCTTGTGAGAGCACGCCGGCCTGAGCGATGCGGTGGGCTGATGCAGCAACCTCACGGCAGGAAGCGGGTGTGGCGCAATGAATAGAGCCCCCGTTTACCATATGAGAGGCCCTGGTTTGCTTCCCGGGGCCTCCTTGTGAGGGCAGGCCGGCTCGCGCGGTGCCGTGGGCTGAGGCGGCAAGACCTCACAGCAAGGGGGAGATAAGCAGACACAGAGAAGACACGCAGCGAATGGACACAGCAACACAAGCGGCAAGGGGGGGCATAAATAATAAAATAAATAAATCTTTAAAAAAAATAAAATAAAATAAAATAAAATGTCAAGAGCATTTAAAAACATTCCTTAGACATTCTTTTTCTTTTTAATCTAAGGGCTATCTAAAATCATTTCTATATAAGAGCAAATAGATGCGGAAATAATTGATACTGAGCTTGTCTTTCTGCTTATAATTAGACAACGGGTTTAGTTGCTTCTTAACTGTCTCTGTTCTTGATAGTGAGAATCTGTCCTCCTAGAGGAATCAGGGAGGGACAAACAGTTTTTCCTGTCTCTGGAGGAGGAGTCTGAACCTTTATTTAAAATAATTGTAAGGGAAAGGGAGGTTAGAGTGGTCACAGTAGCGTCTACGTAGAAGTGAGATAGAATTTACTTGGGTTAAGCTCCTCCTTATTTTAGAAGGTACAGCACTGAACATTTTAGACATGCATAAGTATTTTTTACCTATAAATAGAAAGGAGGGGTAGTTAGCAGAAATGGGCTTTTCTGAGCCTTGTGTTCAAAATATAAATTTAGACTAATGCCCTCTCCCTGATGACACTATTTAAGACAGTGCTACAGGTTCTGGGGAAGGCACTGCAACACTGTGGACTCCCCCATCTTGCAGAGGGGGATAAGTGTGTCTCCTAGAATGATATGGCTCTTTGTGCTTTAGTGTATATCAAGGGGAAACAGGAGCCTAAATTCCAAAGAGCAGTGGGAAAAGACCAAAGTACCTCCTAGGCTAGAGCTTAGGAGGAAAGTTGCTAATAGGGGACTCTTAGAAGGGTTGTGGCAAATAGACCTTTGGAGTAATTTGACATTGAATTTCATATATTCTTGTTACGATTACTTTATGTTATCCTCAAGTCTTGCAATGAAGAAATGTTAAGTGTGCTTTGGGTTAATAAAAGGTATGCCAAGCCTGGGGGAAGTAGCATGGAGAGGGTCCGAGAAAAGTTACAAAACAGAGCTTCCTAGAGCAATTGTCTGGGACTACAAATGGCAAGCAACAGCAAGTTGAAAAGGGAATAGACTTTTCTGTTTCTGGAAATTGTCTAGATATGTATACTTTTCCTGTCTATCACAGGCCTCTCATCTTCTAAGTGCGGTGTGTCTGAGGATTTAGGGGAAAAAACTGCATAGATTGGGAATCTGTGCTATCTAAATGGCTTGCCCCCATGGAAAGGAAATTTATTACCATCTGCTGTGGACTATTTTGCTTGTGACAATAGAGTAAAAAGCTGGCTGGAGAATAAGGCCTGAAAGGGGAATGGAGAGTATAGTATTCTCTTTTCCAGACCTCGGTGACTCTGCTTATACTAGTCTTAAGGAGAATAACAATAATTCATCAATTAGTAATAGTAATATGTTGTATTTAGGTAAATGGTTACATCATAATTTTTTTTTTCAAAAAACCTAGCATTTGTTGGTAGAGAGATTCTGTCTGGAATAATGGAAAAGTTTTGGTAATGGATAGTAGTGATGGTAGGACAACATTGTGAATGTAATTAACAACACTGAATTTTATATTTGAAAGTGGTTACAATGGAAACTTTTAGGTTGTATGTTATCAAGCTAAAACTTCGTTTAAAAAAACATAACTGTGCAAAACAGGAAATGCTAATGTAAATTATGTATTATATTGAACAGTATAATTACAATATTGTTTCATCAATTGTAACAAAAGTACCACACTATTGCAAAATAGAAATAATAGGGAAAACTGTGTGGGGGGGGTGGGCAGTATATGGGAACTATATTTTCTGCATGCTTTTTCTTTAAACCTACAATGATCTCTAATAAAACAATTTGAAAATCCATTAATTAGTTAATATAATTAAATAAATAAATAGAAGAAGGAAGTCAACTCCCAGCCACTTGCTCGGTCTGGCTGAAGAACTCCAAGGTTATCAGGAAAAAAAGAAGCATAGGGAGATTGGAAAAACTATTACTGTAATGCTTACTTCATTTTATTGCATAATAATTAAATAAATTAAAATAATTTACCAAAAATACTAGCAGTTGTTAGGATTACTATTTGTCAGTTACTGTGCAAAGTTGTTTTACACAATCATTTAAACTCCATAGCAACCTCATGGGGTATGTACTATCATTATCCCCATTTTACAGATGACTAAGACTCAACACAGGTAATTTGCCCAAAGTCACACAGCTAAGAGGTATTGGAGTCATTTCAACTCCAGAGTATGACTGAGCTTATTCTTACTATAAATTACTGCCTCTTGCTTCACAATGCATTTTCCAACCTAAAAATATGTTTGTACAAGAGCCCTATATCATAAATAGGAAATGTGTGTGATCATTCTCCAATTTTCACAAAAGGACACTGATGTTCAGAAAAGCTATTTTATCCTGGCTTGCCTAATGAATTGTCTGAGAAGGGCCAAGAACCCTGTTCTCTTGACTCCTAACTATGTTTTTCCACTCTCTTACAATTAAATTAATTGGGCATTTGTGTGAAAGTAACACTGCTGGTTCATATAAATGCTAGAGAATGGAACAAATCATTGTCTTGACCTTCAAGAAACTTATGATCTCAGCATACATGTTGAATTACCTCTATGTTTCATTCAATCATTATTTTCAACAAATGTTTACTCACGAGGTGGTATATCTAGACACTGTGCTAGATGCTAGGAATGAAGGATGATAATATGTTCAAGCGTTCATGGGGCATTGTCTCGGTGGGTACAGACCCACACAATAATGGAAAGAATATTAAATTCCCAGCCTGGGTAGTCCTGCTACATCCTCTAATAGAATGGCAAGAATCCCCCAAGTACATGGGCAGTGCCTAGTGAAGGAAAACAGATCATTATGCTATGTCTTTGATACTGATGATTGTACTTATGAACCTTGTTCTTGTGAAAGTAAAACTTAGCCTATTATTATATATTGTCTAAGAGTTACCTCCTGAAAGCCTCCTTATTGCTCAAATGTGGCCTCTCTCTAAGCCAAACTCAGCATATAAACACATTACTTTCCCCCAGCATGGGACATGACTCCCAGGGATGAGCCTCCCTGGCACTGAGGGATTATTAGCAAATGCCACTAGCAATGCATCTGGAAAAAGACCTTGACCAAAAGGGGGAAATATGAAATACAAATGAGGTTTTATAGCTAAGAGATTTCAAAGTGAGTTGGGAAGTCAATCCAGAGCTTACACTTATGCACATCTCAGCAGGATCTCATTGAAGGCTACAGTAAGCAGAGCCTCAAACAGTGGTGCTCCTGAGGGCTGTAGAGACAACTAAACACTATAAGCAGGGCAGACAAGCTCAGGAATTCAGCACCCTGTCAGTGGACCTTACTTTAGAATTTATGCTTCCTAATGTAACAGACTCATTTATAGTTTCCCTACACCTGGTTCTTCTGGTCCTTTTATTTGAACCTATAATTAGCACTATATTTGTTAAATATATGTCCCAGAGACTTAAATCTTTAGTCTGTTCATGTGCCGGTTGAGCCCTGAATCTCAGCAGAGTTGCAACACCTACTCTTCAGTTCATTGGACTCACCCAGAACAACTAACAAGGAGATGATGATGGATAATGCTCATTCCAAGGAACAGAAAGTGTCTTCAATTGCAAGCAAGATAGTTACATCCATCTGCCCCATGGGATCTAAGTCCCCTCTCAATTAGAAACAGAGTGGTCATCACCATCCCAAAATCCTCAAGATTATGGAATGAACAATGGACTAATGTAGACATTATTATTCTATTATAGACTTATTTTACTCTAGCAATGAAAGAACTTTTATCATTGATATAAAGGCAGTGGCCACAAGAGGTTCTGAGGGGAGGGAAAGGGAAGAATAGATGTGACATGGGGGAATTTTTGAAACATTAGAATTGTCCTGCATGACATTGCAATGATGGATATAGGCCATTATACATTTTGTCAAAACCTATAAAACTGTGTGGGGCAGAGTGTAAACTATAATGTAAACTATAGTCCACGATTAGTAGCAATGCTTCAATATATGTTCATCAATTTTAGCAAATATACCACACTAATGAAAGACGATGTTAATGTGTGAAACTGTGGGAGGGGGAAGGGGTGGAGTATATGGGAATCCCCTATATTTTTATGTAACATTTATGTAATCTAAACCATTTCTAAAAATAAAATAAAATTTCAAAAGCAGCAGCTCCCTCTCAGAACTCCTAGTGCAGAAAAGAGGTGGGTGTAAGTACAATTTCAACAATGGGAATACAAAAGTTCTGTACTCTGCCTGGGTGAAGTAAGGTGATAGGATATCTGGGAAATCTTCCCCCAAAAAGTGACTTGTGACATGAATTTAGATGGTTAAATTGGAATTTTCCTCTTGAGCAAGGCAGGAAAAGCATCCTAGAGTTTAAAAATGCATGTGCAAAGGACGAGAAGAGAAGGACAAGCACGGACTATGTGGAGGGCAGATCAATATTAGTGGATCTTGACATGCTTAGGCCCGAGAGAGGAGGGACGAGACTGGGAAAGGGAGGCAGGAGCCAGGTTGTGAAGAGCTTTCATTAATCTGTTACAGAGGGCAATGAGGAGTTGCTAGTTGCCAAGAAAAGATAATATGCAAATCCCAGAAAGGATGAGGCCGTTGGAGTTTGTGGGAAAGACTCCTTTCTAATCTTAATAACCACCTTTCATTCACAAAATACAGAGTTGTTAATTTATAAGACACTGTAAAACAAAACAAAACAAAAAAACACATCATTTCATCCTGACCAGAATCAAGTGACCAATGGATCTGGGTCATCAAGAATATGGAAATCCACATCTGTGAGTGATTTCCACGATTGTATCGTGATGGCTATATTTTAACTAATTTGCTCCTGC
>JAQZBX010005895.1:0-49344 GCA_029593785.1 Cabassous unicinctus
TTCTGCTAAGAAGTCCAGTACATCTGCCTTTGCTGCTTCTTGTGGGACCCAATGTCTCTGGAGCTTCCTGGCTGGCTGAATTGAGAGGCACATCCTGGAATGTACTTCCAAGCCTTCCTATAGCTTTGGAGTCACACACATCTGGTTTGAATCACACCGGTGTTACTTTTTAGCCGAGAGATCTTGTTCAAATAAACTGTCAGCTTCAATTTCTTCCTCTGCAAAGGGAGGCTGATAATGCTAATTTTGGCAATTTCAGGGAGTTTTAATTTAATGTGCTTAATACAGGGCCTGCCGTGTACTAGAGGATCACGAAATGTTCATTTTCTTCCTTTCCTTTTAATTTAGGAAAATCATCAGGGCAATCGTCAATTCGCTGATGAACCAGTGACTCCAAGACTGGGGAAAATTGGCCAAAGCAGATGTTGAGGGAGGATACAGAAAGAGGGTAACAGAAACTAGAGATGGCAAGCTAGACGAGAGGGAAGGACTGTGCTGCTAGGACACTGCCAGTCCTTGGTCAGCGTCACGCATCAGGGAGTCAAAGCTCTGGTCTTTACAATCGTCCACCTTATGTCAGCCATTACGTTTCTAGCGTTGCACCTCCTGGGTGCATTACCCAGAGCTGATTCATCCTGGGAGAATATATTCTCCTTTAGCCAAAACGAGCTTGCTGCATAAGAACTCAGGCTGGACAAACTCAATTATCATAGAAATTATGACTCAGAATGAATTATGTAAGGAACCTTAAAAGCAAAATAGCTGCATCTTACTTTTCATACATGCAACGTGGGGTTTTAATCACTCAAACAATGTGGAAACACGCTCAGTTACCTGGCGTGAACAGATGGAATTTGAAACAGAATTCTCTAACATGGCCCAGGGGTTGATCCCTTAGCAGCTTTAGCATATGCAGTATATTTATCCACTTTCTCTGTCTTTTAGCATCCTCCCTAATACATTAATTCTAATGAAGAAATATGTTGCTACAATTGATTTTCCTTAGGATAACTTCCCTGAGTGTCTGGGTACCTACAGGACTTGCTCTGGAGCCTTGGTAAGAGCAGTTAAAGAATTGCAAACATTTGCTGAGAGTGACAGGCTTGTCACCACTGTTTTTACTTCCTAGTGCTCTCACCAAACCCCCACAGCTGCTTTCATGGATGCAGTTATCTGGCAGACAGCTAACACAATCAGGATAGATTTTTCTGCATTGCTGTTAAGGGCTAGTAAGAGAGAGAGAAGACATAGCAGGGGCGATGAAGGTGATGGCGCTGATGGTAGTGCTGGCGTGCTGGTGGAGGTGATGGCGGTGGAGGTGTTAGTGGCAGTAGTGACAGTGGTGATGGCAGTATTGGTGGTGGTGGTGGTGGTGATTCGGACGGTGATAAAGGTGGAGGCAGTGCAAGTGCTAGTGAAGGTGGCGGAAGGTGACAGAGGCAGTGGTAAGGGGGAGGTGGCCGTCGATGCAGTGTTGCTGGAAGTAGCGGTACAGGTGTGGTGGAGGCGATGGTGCTGGAGGCGGTGATGGTGATAAAAGTGGTGATGGCAAGAGATTGACAACATGTGTCCATGCAAAAGCTTGTATGTGGATGTTCAGAGCAGTGTTATTCATCTACAATGTCTATCAACTGATGAACGGAAAACGAAGATGTGGCATATCCATACAATGGAATATGACTCAACCATTACTAGGAATGAAATACTGATACGCACTACAACACAGATGAACCTTGGAAATGTTCCGCTGACCGAAAGAAGCCAGTCACCAAAGGCCACATACTGTATGATTCCATTTTCAATTTTTGTGGTGGGGATTTTGGGGAGAAGAAGGAAGATAAGAATTGGCTGGACACCTGGTATACCTGAATCTATGTAGGGCCACTCTGGATACCACAGAGTTCAACGCAATTTGTACTTTTTCTATGTCTGCTATAAAGCTACATTTCCTCCCAAGCCCACAATGAATTCATGAACAAGTATTTCTAAAACAGATTTTGGAAATCAAGTCAAGTGGCCAACTACCATTAGAATCATGTCTAAAAGGGATTTATATTTTTTTATTTTTCCACACAGTGTCCTCAGCACCAGAGTTCCCAGCTTGCAGCCTGCCCTATAGAACTGGCTTCTTAGGAGTATCAGGACGGTGTCACCTGGCTGCTTCTTGGCGCATGAGTGCAATATCAGACGGGTCCATGAAAAAATTAAAGCAGACATCTGGGGGCTATAATTTTTAATAATTTAAACTAGCTACAAAATGTCAATCACTTCACAAATCGACAGAGGAGACAGGAGGAATTTAATCTTACATGCTGTAATGCTATTTATCTCACAGTTTATCTCTATTTCATTCATTTATATTATTTTTTAAAGATTTCTTTATCAGCTACTAAACATCTCAGCAATTTGGTGTGCATAGCTCTAGATTAAGCAACAGAGAATTGTACTGATAACAAACCACAGGGGAAATGGTGATTAATAAGAGTCAGCCTTATAAAATTTACATCTCCACACTGTTTCACAGCAAGATTGCTTTCTCCAAAACATAGCCTTCAAAAGCAGCAAACAAACCCTATATTACATCCATTTGACATTGTTTCAGCCAAATGTTTATTTTGCTGGAAATGATAAAATGGTGAGTGTGTCAAATCCATCTTTTTTTAAAATTCTTTTTTTAAAAAAGGATGCTTATGATTAATAAGTGTATATATTGACAGAAAGAAAGTGACACTCCTGCAGTTTTGCTGGTATAACTTAATCTTGACAGTGTCTCAATACTGAGCATGCTCTGCTGTTTCATTGTCATGTTGTGCGTGCGTGAATTTTCTCATCAGTATTCTACTGTCATGGAAAGTTTTTGTTTAAGTAGGAATCTAAAAATCTATTTAGTTTTCATGCATAAATGCATAAATCACATCACTTTTAGTGCAATGCCTGTTATGTAATTCCACGTTGTCTAATCATGAAATCATAAAGACAGATGACAGCCATGAAGAACCAAGGGCAGCAAATTTTAAGAATTTCAGAGCCTGACACCCAAAGAAAGAACCGTGGCAGTAGCTCTGTGGAATGTCACAGTTTTACAAGAACAATACTGTGTATTGAAGGAATCAACAGCACATTGAGCATTCCTAAATTGTTGTCATTCAGCAAATACCACTGAGGAAAGAAAAGGAAATATGAAACCAAAGACGACTTCTGTAGGGAGTAAGAGCTACCAAATGACCACTATATACAACCTTTGGAAAGAAAGAGACCCAGAAAGAACAAATGACCCATGGTAGTGTTGGGAAGCTGACGGCCGACACAGAACAACATTCACAATGGAGGTGGACTGATGCGTTGTGTGTGTGCAGACCTACTAGGTAATACCATGAGAAAAGCATGAAGGTGCTATCCTGCCTGACAGCCTTTGGGAGAAAACACAGGTGGGCACATTTAACCGCTCCCCAGCATCTTTGTTGCACGTTGGTTGGCCTCATCAATTCTGGTTTTGTTGGAATCAGCCTGAAAAAGAGAATAAAAGTCAAGTTAACCCTTAATATGGTATTTCTCTTTCTGGGTCCAGCTCAAATGCCACTCAGTGGAACCATTTTGAAAATCCCCCAGTCAAAATTGACCTTGCCTTCTTTTGTGCTCCCCAAACCATTGCTATGGCTCTACTTGGACGTGACTGTAGAAGTGTGATGGTTGGATTCATGTGTCAGCTTGGCCAGGTAATGGTGCCCAGTTGTTTGGTCAAGCAAGCGCTGCCTAATTGTTGCTGTGAGGACATTTCACAGACTTAAATCTTCAGCAAGTTGATTGCATCTGTGGCTAATTACATCTACAATAAACTGAGGAGATTGCCTTCAGCAATGAGAGATGTCTCATCCCATCAGTTAAAGGTCTTAAAAGGAGAAGTGATGATTTCAGCATCAGAAGAGAGAATTCCCATCTCTACTTCAGCCAGCCAGCTTCCCCTGAAGAATTCATTTAAAACCTCCACCGGAGTTCCCAGCTTGCAGCCTGCCATATAGAATTTGGACTTGTGCATTCCCATAGTCACGTGAGACAATTTTTATAAAATCTCCCCTCCAGTGGGCATCTGTGTGAGGGTAGGGTTAGTCATTTATCTTTCTATTCCTGGAATGACACCAGTGTCTTCTATGGTAAGCTTTCAAATCTGCTGGATTGAGTCAAATTACCACCACTTGTACAGGTGGCTTCAAATCATGGCTAACTTCTTAGCAGTGTCACTTTGAGCAAAGTACTTAACATCTTGGAGCCTCAGTTTTCTTGTCTATAAACTGGGGACTATAAAGAATAATGCTAATGAGCATGATCATCTACTATGCTCTACTCATTTAATTTAAAAAAAAAAAAAGGATTTATTTGGGAAATGGGGGAAAGAACAGAGCTTGCTGAGAAATGGGAGAGAAAGATGGAAATACACACCAAGATTTGGTGCAGGCTCCTCTAGGCAGAGAAAGCCCTCATTTAATTTTGACAATGTCAAGATCGACAACATCAACTACCAAGTATACAGGTCCTTTGTCCAAGTTAGGAAACCAGGCAGAAAGATTTTATGCAATTTGTCTAAAGGTATTGCACTAGTAAGTAGGGAAGCCAGGTCAGAACACAAGGAGCCTGGAGTCAGATTACATACTGATAATCACTACGTTAATCACTATCCCATTTAAGTTTGCTGTAAAGATTAAATGAGTTTATACAAATAATGTGCTTAGAATAATGTTTTTGTTAACTTGCAATACTGAAACTTGGCTTTGCTTCCAGGATATTTAAGAGGTTTTAAGCCTGGTTTCTGAAAACGCAGTTCTATACTTTTGATAATTGACTTGTTTTTAACAGGGTCACATTTACCATAATTCTGTGATTTTCTCATGTAGTCTCTTGATTGAGCTCCTCACCACTTGGGTCATTTTTTTGCTGTATGTGTACCATGAAACCCAAGGCGGCTATCAGGTTATACCTTTAAACCCCAGAAAATTAATTATTCCCATTACTACTGAGAAATATATGAGTCAGCAAGTAGAGATGAAGACAAAGGTTATGTTTAGGCTATTGTTTTGCCCTATTGGGATTAGAATGTTGCCTCTCTCCAGCCTGGGAAGAGGAGGAGGAGGTTGAGAGGCAGTAGAGGGAAACAAAATGTTTTTCAAACAACTGACTTGGTACCACCTATCACAATTGTTGCTTTCCAATATCTATGAGTTGGGTCTGTTTTATTCAGCTTGAATTGTTAATTTCTAGGAGACCAGAGTTATTCATATTTAAAAAGAAACTTGCAAAGTTAAAATAAAAATATTTCCACATTATTCATAACTCTGACTTATCTGACAATGTTTCTCCACATCAATATGGATATTGAGAATTGGTCTTCAAATGAGTATTTATTTCCTAAGACAGAGCACTTATAGTCTTTGAATGTTTTGATCTACAGACTCATATTTTTTTACCTTAGGTACCTCATTTGGAAAATGGGTAATCCCTTCAATTTTCCTTGACTCTTAAACCTTCCCTCTCCTTTATAAAGCCTACCAGAAATAATGAGGCTTTGGTGCAAAGGAAAATTACAAGCTCAGAACAATATGAAATGATCCTGCAGATGGACATTTTCTGAATATTTTTCCATACTGAACTCTGAGAAAAGTTCAAATGAGAAAAATCATCCATTTAGAAATGGATGGCATGGGGTCAACTCAACAGGAAGGTAAAAAAATTATAAATATATACACAGTTAATGGCAGAGCCCCAAAATTAAGGAAACAAATATTTACTGATATGATGGGAGAAATAGACGGTTGTACATTAATAGTAGGAGACTTCAATATACCACTTTCAATAATGGATAGAACATTTAGAGAAAAACTCAGTAAGGAAATAGAATACTTGAATGATACTATAAACCAACTAGAACTAACAGACATATATAGAACACATTACTCAACAGCAGCAGAATACATATTCTTTTCTAGTGCACATGTGTCATTCTCCAGGATAGATCACAAAACAACACTCAATAAATTTAAAAATACAGAAATCATATAATGTTTCTTCTCTAACCACAATGGAATGAAGCTAGAAATAAATAATAGAGGGAAAACTGGAAAATTCACAAACATATGGAAATTATACAACACCATTTTACACAATCAATGGGTCAAATGAGAAATCACAATGTAAATTAGCAACTTTCTTGAGGTAAATGGAAATGAAAACACAACATACCAAAACTTACTGGATGCAGCAAAGGCAGTGCTGAGAGGAAAATTTATAGCTCTGAATGC
Source organism: Cabassous unicinctus (assembly GCA_029593785.1). Lineage (NCBI taxonomy): Eukaryota > Metazoa > Chordata > Mammalia > Cingulata > Chlamyphoridae > Cabassous > Cabassous unicinctus. The sequence goes on from JAQZBX010005895.1 coordinate 6,291, forward strand.
TTACATTTAAAAAGAAGAAAGAGCTTAAATCAGAGATCTACTCTCACAACTGGAGGATCTAGGGAAAGTGAACAAATTAAACCCAAAGTGAGTAGAAGGAAGGAAATAAAGATTAGAGTGGAAATAAATGAAATAAAGAATTAAAAAATAATAAAGAAATAAACAAATGTTGGTTCTTTGAAAAGATCAATACAATCTATAAATCTTTAGCTATACTGACAGAGAAAAAGAGAGAGAGGATGCAGAGACTAAAAATCATAAATGAAAGGGGAGACATTATTACCAACCCCACAGAAATAAAAAGGATCATAAGAAGATATTATGAACAACTGTATGCCAACAAATTAGATAACATAGGTGAAACAGACAAATTCCTCGAAACACACAAACTACCTACACTGACTCATGAAGAAACAGAAGAGCTCAACAGACCAACAACAAGTAAGGAGATTGAACCAGTAATAAAAACCTCCCAACAAAGGAATGCCCAGGACCAGATAGCTTCACTGGTAAATTTTACCAAGCATTCCAAGAAGATTTAATACCAATCCTTTTCAAAGTCTCCCCCAAAAATTGAAGAGGAGGGAACATTTCAATGAGGCCAACATTACCTTAATACCAAAACCAGACAAAGATACCCCAAGAAAAGGAAATTACAGAACAGCATCCCTTATGGATATAGATGCAAAAATTCTCAACAAAATACTACCAAACTGAAACCAATGGCACTTTAAAGGAATTGTATACCATGATCAAGTTGGATTCATCCAAGGTATGCAAGGGTAGTTTCACATTAAAAAATCAATTAATGTAATACACCATATTAATAGACCAAAGAAAAAAATCTACATGATCATTTCAAGTGACACAGAAAAGGCATTTGAAAAAATCCAGCATTGCTTCTTGGGAAAAAAAAAACAACACTCAGAAAACCAGGGATAGAAATAAACTTCCTCAACATAATAAAGGGCATTTATGAAAACCCCAGAGCTAACAACAAATTTAATAGTGAAAGACTGAAATCTTTCCCTCTAGGACCAGGAACAAGACAAGGATGCTCACTGTCACCATTATCATTCAACATTTTACTGGAAGTTCTAGCCAGAGCAATTAGGCAGGAAAGAGAAATAAAAGGCATCCATTTGGAAAAGGAAGAAGTAAAACTTTCCCTATTTGCAAATGACATAATCCTATACATAGAAAATCCTGAAAAACCACAACACAGCTACTAAAGCTATTAAATGAATTCAGCAATGTGGTCAGGTACAAGATCAACATGCAAAATTCAGTAGTGTTTCTGTATACTAGTAATGAACAATCTGAAGAAGAAATTAAGAAAAAATTCCAATTTCAATAACAATTAAAAGAATCAAATGTCTAGGAACATATTTATCCATGGATGTACAGCATTTATATATAGCCAACTATAAAATATTGCTAAAAGAGATCAAAGAAGACCTAAATAAATGGAAGGACATTCCAAGTTCATGAATTTGAAGCCTAAATATTTTTAGTATGTCAATTCTACCCACATAATTTAGAGATTCAATGCAATCCCAATAAAAATTCCAACAGCCTTCTTTGCAGAAATAGAAAAGTCAATCATTCAATTTATATACAAGGTTAAGGGACCCCCAAATAGCCTAACCATCTTGATAAAGAACAAAGTTGGAGGACTCAAATGTCCCAGCTTTAAACTTATTACAAGCCTACAATAATCAAAACAGCATGGTTCTGGCACAAGGGCAGACATACAGACAACTGAAATTGGATTGATAGTTCAGAAATAAACCCTCCCATCTATAACCAATTGATTTTTGACAAGGTTGCCAAGTCCATTCAATGGAGAAAGAATCGTCTCTTCAGCAAACAGTGCTGGGCAACTGGATATCCATATGCAAAAGAAGGTGGGCCCCTTGTTCACACAATAAACAAAAATTAACTCAAAATGGATCAAAGTCCTAAATATAAGAACCCAAACCATAAAACTCCTAGAAGAAAACATAGGGAGAAATCTCCAGGACCTTGTGTTAAGCAACAGTTTTCTTAAACTTTACACCAAAAGCATGAGCAACAAAAGAATAGAGAAATGGAACCTCATCAAAATTAAAAAATTTTTATGCATCAAAGGACTTCATCATGAAAGTAGAAAGACAGAATGAGAGAAGATATTTGGAAATCACATATCCAATAAAGGTTTAAGAGCCAGAATATATAAAGAAATCCTACAACTCAAGAACAAAAGGACAAAGAACTCAACTTAAAAATGGGCAAAAAATTTAAAGATTTGAATAGAGCTTTCTTGAAAGAAGGTATACAAATGGTTAATAAGCACATGAAAAGATGCTCAACATTATTAGCCATTAGGGAAATGCAAATCAAAACCACAATGAGATACCATTTCATACCCACTAGAATGGCTACTATTAAAAACATGGGGGGGAGGAGATGTGACTCAGGCAGTTGGGTACCCGCCTCCCACATGGGAGGCCCCGGGTTCAGTTCCCGGTGCCTCCTAAAGAAGACAGGCATACAATGAGCAGGCATTGAGCAAAAACAACAAGTAGCCATCGAGCAAAAAACAAAAAGCATACAACAAGCAAAAAACCAACAACAACAAGCAAGACAGTAAGCAAACAACAAGCAGACAGCAAGCAAAAATAAAATGAGCAGGGAGTAGATGTGGCACAAGCAGTTGGGCACCCGCCTCCCATATGGGAGGTGCCAGGTTCAGTTCCCGGTGCCTCCTAAGAAAAAACAGACAACGAGCAGACAATGAGCATAAAAACAATGACCAAGAGCAATGAGCAGACAGCGAGCAAAAACAGCGAGCACACAGGCAAGGGAGTGATCTTGAGGTGGAGGTGGACATGGAAAATAAAAATTGTTGGAGAGGATATGGAGAAATAGGAACACCTGTTCATTGTTGGTGTGAATGTAAAATGGTGCAGCCACTGTGGAAAATAACTTGACAGTTCCTCCAAAAGTTAAGTATAGAATTATCATATGACCTGACAATCCCACTTCTGGGTATACACCCAAAATAATTGAAAGCAGGGACTTGAACAGATATTTGCACAATGATATCCATAGCAGCATTATTCACAGTTGCCAAAATATGGAAGCAACCCAAGTGTCCATCAACAGATGATGGATAAATAAAATGTGATATATACATACAATGGAATATTATTCAGCTGTAAAAAGGAACGAAGTTCCGGTACATGTGACAACATGGATGACTCTTGAAGACATCATGTTGAGTGAAATAAGCCAGACACAAATGGACAAATATGGTAGGATCTCATTGATATGAAATAAATAGAATAAGCAAATTCACAGAGTCAGAGACTAGAACGCAGGTTACCAGGGGCTGGGATGGAGGTAGAGAATGGGGAGTTAAAGCTTAATTGGTACAGAATTTTGGGGAGGGGGGTGATGGAAAGTTTTAATAATGGATGGTAGCAATGGTAGCACAACATGGTGAATGTAATTAACAACTGAATTATAAATTTGAATGTCATTAAAAGGGGAAGTTTAAGTTTGTATATATGTTCCTAGAATTAAAAAAAAAATAAGGCTGTAAAACACAAACAGTGCACTCTGAGGTGAACTATGGACTATAGTTAATAGTTTAATATAATAATATTGTTTTATCCATTGTAACAAAGGTACCAGAGTAATGCAACGTGTTAGTAATAGGGAAAACTGCATGTGTGTGTGGAGCGGGTGTATATGGGAACTCTGTATTTTCTGCATGACTTTTCTGTCAACTTACAGCTTCTCGAATAAAAAAAAAATTGGAAACACTGGATGGCATTTCTGCAGACAAAAGTTCTAGGTCCTGTTGCATAAAAAATGCACTGCTTAGCCTTCCCACAGTGGTGCAAGGGGAATTTTGAAGTCACACATAAGGTCATTCTTCAGATATGCTCAAAGGATCTGGAAGGAGCCTAGCATAGCCCTGCATTCACTGACCATCTGCAATTCTACCTGGCATCCTTCTGAAGCACTTCAAAATTCCAGCCCATACAATACCCAACACTAAAGATACCACAGCTTTATCACATTCTATAAAATGTAGCACATTTTTAGAAAAAAAAAAATCCTGAGAGATTCTTTTTAGTTGTCTTTCTGGTAATTGCCAAATGCCTCTGTGTTCATCTTATTTATATGCTTTAGGACTTTATTTATGGATGGTATCCCATAGCAGTTTCCATATATCTATTTTGAGAATCCTAAATTCGCTGGTCTACCCAACATATGACACATGTTTACCCTTGTGGGAAAGCCAAGGTGCCCACTAGAGAGCAGTGAGACAGAAGGAGCTGTTCAGGCTACCCTGCTGAACACTCTGGAAATCTCCACCTTAGACGGTGACAGGTAGGAATGAAGACCCAGTTCAGACTTCCAGAAACAATGCCGACTACCCCACACCGCAGCCCATTCTGATCCCAGCTTTGAACTGTTCTCGTATTATCCCCAACTTTCAGATGAAGCAACCAGATGACAGAGCTGGTGAGCAGGAAACCCTGTTATGCTAACACCAAGGTCTTAGTTCTCCAACACAGAGCTTCCTCATCGGTAGAAGAATTAGAGGACTGTTTCTGCCTCACTGCATCTCACCACGTGCATAACATCTACCACTGACAACTTTAAATTGTGGTGTGAATATCAGAAAGTCATTTCCTTAGCAACAGTTCCCATCAAGTATCTGATGTAAACTTGACTCCGATTTAGTAGTTTTCTGAAAGAATTGTATATTTTAACTTTAGAATATTGAATATAATATATATACCCTTAAACAGAAAGCAAGGTTTTTACATTTTCAAAGGCATTTCTTGATAGTCCATGGGACATATTGCAGATCACATTGTTTTCAACTCTCAGAACTTCACTATTTATCCAAGAGATGGGAAAGGATCATAACTGATAGGGTTGGGTGGAGTTTGGTATTGGGATCATGAGAGAATATGGAAGAAACATTGCAAGACTCTCCTTTCCTTTACAGTGTGATTTTAACTAAATCTTAGATGTGCAGGAGAACTTCACACACCTTTTCCTGTTATCAGAAGTAAGAGATTATATGAGAAGGTGGATGTCTAGTAATAATTCTGTAGCTCATGTACAATTATCATTTGGGGCAATACTGAGTTGAAATGGGCTCTATCTAAATCGTGTATGTATTACGATTTTCGAAGGAGGCTATTTAAAGTTTTGACTGGAATGAATTAGTTGTTTAAAGGCAACTAGACTCTTCCCCCATTTCTTAGGTGGTTGAGCGGTCGAGCCTCGAGCAATTGCACAGACCAGTATGTCCATTTCCCTTCCACTGGCCTGGCTTTTGATTATGTCCTGTAGCTGTATATGTCTCTGACCTTGTATTAAATTGGGTCCAGATTGAAAGTTATCCCTGAAGCCAAGAAATTGAAATGTAAAGTGGTAGAAGTAAGACGGCACTAGCCTTTCCAGGAACTCTTGCTCATGCTTAAAATCCAGCTATGTCAATAAAGGTTTGACCCCTCTCTTAGTAAAACCTCTGCTTTTGGAATTCTAACTGGCTTTGATGCATTATCTAACAGAATCTGCAATTAAATTGGATCTATTGATAGAAAATGAGTACTTGCTGTTTTTTGTGTGTTCTGTTTTTTTTTAAAATCATTTTCCTATTGAAATTCAACAGTTCCACAGTTGTTTTCATTATTTTTCTGGGCCATAATGGGTCAGATTGTGTTGGCTGTAGAGCTTTTTGAAACTCTCGGTATTGTTCTACAATCCATTGACTTGCACAGCTTTAAAAGCATTAGTGTATCAAAGGCCTCTTCACAATGATGAGCACGTTATGACTTGCAAAAGTAAACAAAGCTCAAGCATTTGCCAACCAACACTGACATTTGTGTAGCTCAATATTGATTGGACAAAATATTATGCGATCAGATATTTTTAATGTGGAGTGCAGAGAGCAAAGTGTTCCCTTTATGTCTACTCATTCTTTTCTCGAGTCAGCAGATGCTGCTTGGATAACAAAAAATACGGACTATTTAGATGTATGATTCAAGAAATATCAAAAGCATCCTTCTTGGCTCTCCAGAGTAGAATGGATGGTTAAAAAGAAACTCAGGGTCTCAGTCTCAAAAGTTCAATATCTCCCAGGGATAAATTCACATATGTAAGATTAGCCACATAGAGTAGATGCACTGAGGCACAATGACCATTGGGCCTGTACTGTGGCTATTTCTTCCTTTTGGCATTTGGACATTTTAAGAGATTATAAGCAAAATTTGAGATCCTACTGATTGAAGGGGGGTGGAAAACAAGGACATAAAAACCATGTCAGATTTGTATGGCATAGAATATCAGATTTTCGTGCCCCAAATCTCTTCTATAGATACTTTCCAGTGTTACTCTCTTTTGCTTTCTAATTCCAAGCCTCCAAATCCACCCCTTCCCATCCTGCTTTCTTCAGTCTTCCTCGTGCCCTTGTTGACACTGGGGGTCTCAGGCAGAGGGCCACGCCTGCTGTCCTTGCGTGAACTCACCTTCATCAGGCATGAATCCCCCACTTGGAGATCTGGAGGTACGAACTGTTGCATTGGGAATGGAACTTGGGTCTTTTTGAACTATCATTAAAGCTTTGGCATCTAAGAATCACCTTCATACTAAACTAAAACAACAATCTTTCCCCCCATTTCCTCATTATATTCCTTAATAAACTCCTAACCCTTGTTTAAGTCTCAACTCAAATTCAACCTTTTCTGAGATTTTTCCACCCCTGCCCCTTACAATATTCCTTCCTCTAACCCTCTTGAGCATTATTTCTGTGGCTCTCTTGGGGAATTAGAGTCTGTCTGGTAGTGCATTTGTCTTGGGGCTCACTGCCTCCTGTGGACTGGGAGTTTCTTGGCAGCAGGGATGCTGTCTCTTTCATCTCTGTTTCTTCCACAGTGCCTAGCATAATGCCTGGCACAGAGCAGCCTCTGTGGAATATCTACTGCACTAAATTCTACCAGCAAATCTTCAGTCGAGTTCTGTTGGTATTGATTTTGTCACAGAAAATGAAGGGAAGCATTTCTAGCTACCAGCATGCTGACTTCAGTGCCACGTTTGTGACTCCCATTATGCCCTTCACACTCCCTGAGTGGTTCTGCCAGAAGAAGCAATGAGCGGTAGAAAAGTGGCAACTGCCGCGTGCTCACCTTCTCCATGATCCTGTCGATCTGGCGGTTCTGTGTGTCAATCTCATTGCCCATATCCAGGGCCATGTGACGGAGGTTCCCAATGATGCCGCTCACCTGTTCCAGGTTTTCATCCATTTCATTTTCTCGGGCATCATTTGTTACCCTGGGAGCCAAAGAGTAATTTTTAGAACAGACCATGGGGGAAAAAAAGGACCGGAGGCTTAGGGAAAACCCATAGTCCTCTCTAGGCATGTTCAGTCCTATCCACCTTTGATCTCCACTCAACACAAACACATTTAACTTTTGTACATTAGAAAATAATCAAGAACTTTGTATTTCTGAACTCTCGAATTTCCACTTTTAAAAGAACATAAACTAAATATATGAATTAATCTACTTTTCTCACTTGCACTAGCACTTCCACCTTTATATGTTTATACTGATTTTTTTTTTTTTTTAAGGATAAAGTCATTTTAATTGTGAGTACTAGAGGATAGAGAATGAAGATAGGATTAGGTAGAAACTGTATTTTTTCTTTCTGGAATGTCAACCAAAGTCTCCTAGGCTCAAATTCAGAATGAAAGAAATATCTGATTGCTCTAGGTTGGAGAATCCCTCTTCTCATGGCTTTTCCCATTTGGGATTAACATCAATGGAAAGAGGAATGCTAATTACAGCCTACCCTTAATCCTGCGTGCTCCAAGAACTCCAGAGGGAGCTACTTGTTCAAGATGATACCATTTGCTCATATTTTAGTGCCGTGGGATTTTTAGTGACATTGTGAATGGGCGATTTCAGAGGAGAAAACAGTGATAGAAGATTTTTGCTCCAGTTTGGGTGAGGGTGAGAATAGGGAGGTGGCTATCAAAGTGCCTTAGCCATCTTGCCACTTTTTTTCACAGATCCGTGAAAGTTAAGAAGGCACTCTTTATTGGAAACATAGGTACTTATGCCAGAATGTTTTGGCTAATGAACATTTTCTCAGTACAGCTTGAGACAAGCTAAAAAAATTTTCAGAGGGGTTAAAATCCTTCCCTCACGGTAACACCCAATGCAGGCTGGTCTGCTAAGGCGTTTTACGCAGTCCAGGCAAGAGGGGGAGGAAGCTAGAGAGGAACTACCCAGCTTTCCCATGTAAGGAAGAAGTTTACTGAAAGGCTCAGGGCAGCTAAGGCTTACTCTGCTTGAACATTTCTCAATCCTGGTTGCATATTAGAAGACGTGAGGAGCTTTAAAAATCTCACATGCCTGGGCCCCACGTCTAGAGATTCTGATTCAACTGGTCTGGATTGGACCCAGGCACAAGTGTTTTAAAAAATCTTCCCAGGTGATTTTACTGTGCAGCCAGGGTGGAGAACCCTTGGTCTAGTTTCACTTGGAAAAGACAGAAGCAGGAATAGAATTGTCATCCATGGAGCTCTAGGTAGCTATCTAGACTTTACACCTAAATAGCAATGGCCCGTCACTGGATCCAGTGTCATCCGCTGGCTAACAACAGCGACGATGGCCTGGGTGTAGATAGCTGTACAAAGGGACAGTTTTTGTTTGTTTGTTTGTTTGTTTGTTTTAGCAACAGGAATATTTACTTTTTATTATTATTCTGTTTTCTCATTTCTCAGAGCTAATTTCTGAATTGGCTGATTTGTATAATTTGAGATGTCTTTATAGATATTTAAGTTAGTTTTTGCTTCCAAGTCTCAAAAGAAATGTTTAGTAAAAAGCGTGTTATGGGGGAGCGGGTGTAGCTCAGTGGTTGAGCACCTGCTTCCCATATATGAGGTCCCGGGTTCAATCCCCGGTACTTCCTAAAAAAAAAAAAGCCAGTTATGTTCACAATTCTATTTGTACTCTCAAATCCATTGTCTGGCCGTCTTTACTCTGTGCCCTTTTATGATATCACCCAGGTTCTCCTACCCTCTGGCTTCTAGTTGGTCTAGCCAGTGAGAGATTAGAGGCAAAGGAGAGAGGGGTTGTGGTATTTATTTCCACTTTTCACTCCCTGCTAGTGTTGGCAGTGGCTGCATTTCTCTGCCTTCTAGCCCCTTGCCCTTGGCCATGACTATTGCCAGGTTCTGATAACAGCTCACTCTCCTGTCCCTTCAGGACAAGAGTGGAAATAGCTTTCTTCTCTTCCTAGTCCCTGAGTGCTTCACCATTCCTTGTTACAAACCCTGCCCTCACCTCTGTGAACAGTCTCTTTAATAAGCTCTATTCGATGGTAGGAGGTGGCTGTTCCCTGTCACACTGATTCTGGGCACGGTCATGTGACTTGCTTTGTCCAATGAAACTCCAGTCAACGTGACACAAGCAGGAGTTTGATAAGGGCATTCCCCTTTGGAATGCTGACGTGACCATGTAGGAAACTGAGCTATCCTGCTGGAGTAACCATGTGGAGAACAGCGGCACCTGGCTGACAGCCCAGCCAACCATGAGACAAGAGAGCAAGGCCATCCTGTATCCCCCTGCCCCCAGCTGCGAGCAGCCCCACGGGGGAGCCCAGGCCAGGCTAGCGGAAGACTCCCCAGCCAGCGTCTACAATCATAAGGAATGAAATGGTTGTTGCTATAAGCCACTCAGTTTTGGGGCGGTTTGCTACTTGGCAAAAGAGAACCGTCACAGCGTGGCTCTGTGAGGCTCACCTGCGGATGAAGCCGCCACTGATGGCCATCTGCTCCCGCTCGTCCACCACGCGCGCAGGCTGGCTGGCCACCACGCCATCCTGGTTGTTGCCCCAGGCTTTTTTGTAAGCATCACTTGATTTAAGCCTACGCAAGAAAGAGGGTGAGTGACAAGGCCCGGGGTGGAGCATCAGGCTCACAACTGTCACCTCTTCAAGTGAAGGACCGAACCAAGCGCATGAGTTTTACGTTAGGGCATAGAGAATACCGATATATCACAGACTGGACCCAAACAGTTGGCCACCACCATGCCTCAGCTACTCAGTTTCCTTTCCAAACGAGTTGATTGCAATTGTCAAGACTGCAAACTTTGCACACAAAGTTGCTCTTGTTATAGTTTGTTTTTGTGGTTTAGTTGGATTTAAGACAAGGATTAAGGTAGCTGCAGGACGTTCAGTTTTATTTCAGTGACACGGTTATATTTGGAGACACAAAACACAGCAAAACACACTGGCAGACAGACACAAAACAAGACTGCCAAGTAGAGTGTGTACATCACACCACAGCAACACACTGTCATCAGGAAAAACATACTCGACCAAGTTTTTACACACCATCATGCAAAGACTGTTTAAACGTTGGATTTTTCCCAACGCATGTGTGGAATGAACATTTCCAACTCTGCATGAAGGACATAAAGGATTAGTGGTTGGCCAAGGGTCATGGTCACTGAGTTGCTTCTAGACTGATTTGAGTTAGATGATATATCGGTACTTCCAAACAGTCACCATACATCCAGAGTTGATGTACAAACCTTTGTCCACAGAGACAAAAAGTAAAAGAGGCGTGGTGAAATGAATGCAAGAGAATAAAAGAGAGAACAAGCCATCTAGCACTGGAAAGGGAAATCCCTCTACATCTTCTTCATGCACCAGCTACAGGCATGAGTAGAAAGTGAAGCATTCTCATTTAAGCCAAACTACTCCAGAAGTTGACCATTCTCGAAAGGCACTAGCAGGACAGTAATAGCCTTCATGAGGATTTGAAACGCAGGTTAAATGGCTTCTTTGTCAGGCAGAGGGGCAGGGTGGGAGTGTTAACAACTTCCTACTTTGAACTATCCTGGGGTTGTGGCAGGGGGAGAGAGTGGTTTGGAGCTGGTGAGGTCTCCATGGGCCATATTTCGCTGAGCTGCCTGGGAGAGGTACTTAAAATCCAGGCATACCTCTTGTGCCTGGTAGAAACATGTGCAGCATGTTTTGGTGGGTGTGTTGGAATCTAAAGCAATCAAAGATGTTTTTCTAGGTTCTTTGCATAGTAGAAACCACACGCTTTTCAGTCCACAAAAAAACAGAACTTCCTTTGGTCCCATTATCACGTTTTCTATTGTCTTCTAGACATCAGAATTTGACTTTTTTTCTCCTTTCAATAGGGGACCATAGCTATCTATTAAAACTGGTTCTAATTCTGAAAGTCGGGGGCCAAGTAAACCTGGAGACAAATTGGAAAAATTGCACAAATGGAGTTTTAGCGACTCCCACAATCTGGCGTGTAATTCCACAGCCTTTAGAGCAGTCAGAATTTACTGCTTTAAGGGGCCAGGGGCCCACTCAGTGGGACAGGATCCCCAAACCAGTTTAACAGAGCTTCGAGTCTGATTTTTTTTTTCCAATTCCCCATCCCCTCCTTCCTTGAATTAAAAGGAGTTATATGGACTCTGTGATGTTTTCTGCTATGTAAAATGTCTTATATACCATCTTTGGCAAATTGAAGGGAGCGGTAAAGTATGCGTTTCTAAAAGAAGGCGAATCACTGCACCCGCAATGCTGTACAGACTCACATCACTGCCGTACATCTACCATAGTCCTTCGACACATGCCGAGCCAGGGCAAAGCCCCCTGCTGGTCCAGGGCGCCACCAGCCACTGCGTTGTGACACATGGTTTTTAAAGCATTATTTGGGGAACACTTCAGTCAAGCTTTGAAGCTCAGCTAGGGTCTCCTGTGCATTAAGAACTTAGAGCCAACTAATTTGTGGATTTGCAGGAGCCATCATTTCACCAGAACGTCAGAATCCACCCCAGGGCCATCTCCACCCTTTCTCCACACACATTTGATGAATGGGGTGGGGTGGGGGGTGTATCTGTGGGAATTCATCACAAAGCGGGTGGAAATTTCACCTGGGGCCAAGATGTCACTCAAAAGGATATACAGTCAAATCTTGACTAACTGGAATGTTGGTGAATGGGTTATTTTGATGAATTTTATTACTTTCTTAGTTAATAGTGGGTCATGGGAGGAAACTTTGTTTTCAAGGGAGATTCTTGAATATCTTTGTTGGACTCTTAGTGGACATAATTGAATATTTTCTTGATTATTTATTTTTCTTTTTTAGGAGGTACTGAGGAGCGAACCCAGGACCTCGTACATGGAAAGCAGGCGCTCAACCACTGAGCTACACCTGTTCCCCTGTGGTTTCTTTTGGTGGCCTGATGGCTTCCTCTGAAGATCAACTTGTACTGTTGACTCCTCTTAGAAGTGGAAGTTCTAGAAGGATGGAGACTGAGGGGGAGAATGTGTACTAACTAGCTTGCCCTGGAAGTAAAAATTTAAATTCCTAATGTGATTCTTTTTCTTTGTTCATTTGTCTTTTTGCTAAAAAATAGCAGGGAGCAAAAGCATAAGTATGGTTGAAGGTTCCAGTAAGTAGATTCCAGTTAATCAGGCTTTACTGTATATCATTCTTAAAAAAAAAAAAAAGTTTATTTGTAAATCTTCCTCCTAAACAGGAAGTGGGATATTTTAAATCAGCCTCAAAGTTTAAAGGATGTGAATGGTCATACAACCAGCTAGAAATGACATTGATTTCTATTCTAAAAGCTGGGGTCGGGAAAGCTTTAGGAAAACGGCTTCTTTAAAAGTGGGATGTGGGAGGGGTGAGGGAGTTTGGGCAAAGGATTTAATTTTCCAAATGCATGTTGGACAATCCGCTCATGCATTTTGTTTTCCCTGCTAGTCAAATGAGACTACTTTCCAGAACCCCTGGTTTCAGGTTCCTTCTGCTGCAAACCTTTATAACCACATGTCACAGTTTCTGCTACATTCCAAGAAAAGCATTGCAGAACCTTGAGAACAGTTGAATGTTTTGTGATGTCGTGCATGCAAAATCTACACATTTCAACATTTCGGCCAGTGTACAGGTAGATCTTCCAAGAGGAAGAATTTGTGATGGAGGGGTTCAATTTGGGTAAAGCTTGAGCACTTCTTGCCAAAGGGCTCATCAGCCCTGGCTTGCGGCATCTGCAGTCTAATCGCTGCCCAGATTTGGCAATTGGCTCACAGGAGAAAGGAAGAATCCATGTCATACTCTCTAGCTTATGGAAATGTTTGCTTGGGCCAAATTACCTGTCTCTCTTACTTTTGAAAATTCGAACCCTGACGTATACATTTCTTGTCTTCCAAACTTAGCCCCAGCCTTTGCTAAATCTGCAATTTTGGCTCTTGGGGTTGGGGAAGAAAAGTTCCCTGGGTGCCTTTCTCTTGAGGCTGGGCTCTGTCTCGAGGTACACTTCCTGGAAAATGTTGAAACGTTCAATAAAAGTTGCTGACAGTGAAGCTTTCACTGTAGTATGCCTGATTTATAATGCATCACCAGGAACTCCCACTAATATCATCTATGCTATGAGATGAATGCACTGGAGACGGTACTGATCTCTTCCGCATGCCACATGCCCACTCTGCCTATGTGCCCGGCAGGGATGAGCTTGTCAAGGCGTGGAGAGACGGGCCTTGGGGACCCAAAGCTTCAGGCAGGCAGGCAGCACCTACTTGTTACAGGGACACACACAAAGCCCGCAGAATTTTCCTAGGTCCGTCAAATTCTTTTCTGCTTCTTTCATGTCCTTATTGATTTGGTCCATCCCTTCCTCAATGCGCTCCAGTTGTTCTGATTAAACACAAGTATTTTATCCCCACAGAATGAAGCAGATGGAAAAGGACAAAGAAAAAAAAGACAAAACTTCAGACATTCACTTTGACATTAAAAAAGAAAAAAAAAAAAAAAAAAAAAAAAAAAAAAAAAAGAAAGAAAGCAAGAAAACTGGACGCCACAGATTAGAGCTGGTCCCAGTACCTACTTGTTACAAGGACATATGAAAAGGCCACAGCATTTCCCTAAATCTTTTAAATTTTTCTCGGCCTCCTTCATGTCTTGGTTGATATGGTTCATGCCTTCTTCGACACGATCGAGTTGTTCTGGTTAGGACAAAGGGATGACAGTGTGGAATGAATTTTTGGGGGGTTTCCAACAGAACATGAGAAATGACTATGTGACAGAGGATCGAAAGAGAAAGCGAGATATTACAATGCATTGTCCACGAGGATGCATTGCTGCAGACTCCTGCCTCTGCCCTACCCTGCATGGGTGGAAGGAAATGGACACGAGCGATGCTCAGGAGTGTTTGCAACTTGAACATGATGGCATGGGGTGGGTAGGCCTGTTTGATTCTGAGTGTCCAGGAAAGCAGCACAGCATATGCACTTACTCAGACACCAGTGCAACCCAAGAGAAAGCAAAACAGTGTGTTCGTTTATGTCTTAGGCATTCCGGTTTCGTGCAACCAGAGAAAGCATTTGCTTCAACTTTAAAATATCTTTATCTTTTGTTTTTTAAGACCTTCAACCAGGTAAGGGTAGAAGATAGGATCCATCTTCTTCTTTGGGGAAAACAAGAGTAACAGCCACAATAATTAGCAAGCGGTACCAGATCTCTTTTCTAGCAGTGATGTCTAGCCCAAAGTAGGCCATGATCAGTTCTCCGTTGAGAATACTCAATCCATAGAAGCTGTGAATAAAGCCATATTAATACAGCATGTTATACATACTGGAACATTTCCATGCCTTTCTCATCCTGTGACTTACTTGTTATGAGAACTTTGGAAGGCATTTCACCTCTCTACGAAGGGGGACATGCTAGATGCCAACCTCAGTCGCCTGACTCTTGGAGGAGATGTGATAGGTTGGAACACAGGAAAAGTACCATGCCACGTGCCATCGCTGCTGGCAAAGCTGGCCTTAGTGGGTCTACACAATAGGGCTACGGTCATAAAAACAGATTGTACTTCTAGGTTGCCAGGGTTACATGCACTAACTCAATTACTTTTGCAAAAGTTGGGTCACCAAATGGAGGTAACTACAAGTTCACTGAAGGGATTTTTAAAAATAGCTATTAAGACCATTAAAGGAAAGCAGCAATGGGGAATCTTGGCTGTCTAATTACAAAACCTAATTGCATTTCCATTGCTCCTTTCATTTGTGTTTCCATGCATGCCTGCCCAGGCCTCCAGGGATAAAGGCTTGATGAGAATAAAACTGATAAATAAGTTTATAGCCTACAGGGGGCATAAATAATCACTTAAAAGCAATTTCACATTAAACTGCACAGTGGAAACTGTCATTCTGAAAATGACCCAAACTGGGGAGACTTGTCAATTTAGAAAATAAGAACTTATTATGTCCACTTTTGTGGGGCTGAAGAAATAGAATTCCGCTTACTAAGAATCTGCTCTTCAAATAGGTGAAAATAAAATTTTCAGAGTGTTTATCCAACATTAGACAACTAGAGGAAATAACCGTGTAATGTGGGTGAACTTCTGCCGAGTTACATAGGTACACCCGTGTCTTTAAGAAAATCCTTAAAAGGACTTAAAAAAAAAAAAAATGGCTTTTTTTTTTTTTAACTCTTCTGACATCTTCACTCTAGTGACCTTTTAAGAATGCAATAAATTAGTTTGTAGATCATATCAACTACTTGAGTGAAAGAGTTGGTCGGGGGGGACCGGAACCGGAACCCCACATCATCAAATGAAGGGCCATCAGAACAGACAGGAGCAGCGGTGCCAGATCCCAACCGAGGACTTGCTAATGGATTCTTGGAGTGCTGGGGTGAGATGGGCTCCGAGGAAAAGCCTGCTGCTCTCAACTAATAAAAACTGATAAAAGGGGGTATAGTCAAGGATTTGTCCTTCCTGGGGAATCTCTCTTGAGATACAAAGCAAGTTAACCCCATTTCAGCCAACACATTCACTTTGAGCTCATTTCAGTGTCGTAAGGGATTAGACACTAACGTATATGTGAGTTGGTCCACGTGTGTTGGGTCTCTGAACTAGAGAATTCAAATTAAGCGATACGAATAAACAGGCAGGCCCAGACCCATATTCCACGGGTTGCCAGCTTGTCTGGCACAGATCGTAGCTAAAAGAGAATATTCTGAAGCCCATTCTGAAAAGTTGGTTCAGAAAACTGTTTTAAACCTACCACTACTGGTTGAATGCTTTATGCACAATTACTGATCAAACAACTAATTAAAAGAATATCTAGGAACTATTTTATTACAGATATTCTAACATAATATTAATTCTTAGAGTGTTCTGTGTGACATTTGTGGCTATGTTGGGCATATTGGGATTTCTCAGCAATTCAGTGACTTCTGGGAAGACGTTTCTCAGGTAAGGCTTGAAGGGAACCAATTCTCCTCATTCCATTCGGAGGAGGACAACAGAGTCTCTGAGGCTGCTGCAGCCCACCCACCCTGGCTGAGTGCTTCTTAGGTCGCTAAGCTTGCTCTCTGACTGCTCTTTGTTTATTCTTAGAGTCTGAGAGAAAAATAACATTTTGGGTTGGGAGAGTTCTTCCCAGTAGACAACAATACATGTTGGGCAAGAGCTCAGACTTTCTCCTGCCATATTTGGATGACTGGTTATTTGTGGTAGATCCACCAATGGCAGGATTATTTGGAATCCAAGTTTAGACATCCCTTCTCCCACTCTTACTAAATAAAGCAACAAGAAGCCCTTAGAATCCTCAACCTGGTTTTAAAAAATACGAAACAATAGAAGTATAGCAAGACATCAGTGCAATTGACGCAGTGTGCAAGCCTTCGTGAGTATATCCAGCTACAAGATGCTGCCTACATGGCTTCTTTTTTCCCTAACATCAATGAGCACATAGAAATTTATTTAAATAAACTTGAAAATAGCACACATGGCGAGTGGCTTCTCTTTCGGGCAGTGCAGCCTTAGACATTCCAAATACTGGTGAGCAAACTTTAGCAAAAGGCTTGCTCCCTCAAATGCCCCCGTGTGGTGCCATGTGCTTCTTGAGAAAGTCAGCTAGCTCCTTTGGACAGGGCCTGACTTGGCCTTCACTCGGCCAGGCAAGAATCACTGTTTAGTTTGGGGGTGGATTTTTTCCCCAAGAACTACATCTTCAACATCAAGGCAAATACATAACCAACAAAAGGAACAAGGGAAATGGAAGAGAAAGGTCAAATCTTTCCATATTAGTGCCAAGATTGTTTCAAGGGGATTTCTCTTGAAGACAAGTTGTCTAGGGGAATAAAGTCCCAGCGCTCAGTGTATTTCCAGGGCTGTCTCAGGCTCAGTGCTCCTTGGTGTCTCCTAGCACCTGGGTATAAAACGAGCATCCCATAAGGAATTTTTGAGTGCAACTGTTTAGCTGGACAACCTGGGATGGTCTGGCCTGAGCCACGTGGTTGAAATGATTCCTTGGAAGGATGGTTATTTCTTGAGACTTCTTGTACCTGCTGGGTAGTAACGGTCAACGTTTTGGGTGTTCAGGTATAATCAAATTTAGTAGCACATAACTGAAGAGAAATTTTGAAGCAGTTACTGATCTAAACAACTGAACATGGCATAGCAGAATTAAAATGCATTTATGATGGCATTGCAAGATAGCTGCTGACTCATATTCAACTGTCATTTTAAAAGGTCCTAAACACTTATTACAGGATAAATGGAGTGCGTATCACTTAAGTCCAGGCAGGAACCACCCACTTGGGGAGGTCTTACAGTGGCATGTGTCTTGCCAGCCTCAATCTATTCGCCATGAATCTGGTAAAACCCAGCTACCTTAAGAAATATGGTTAACCGAGGAACTCAACATTTACTGTGATGTTGCCATAATTGAAAGGCTTTAGCTGAGAATATTAACTATCGAGTGGGGAAATGTGGCAAACAGACATTCTATTGTGCATCGTTTCTTAGAGAATAATAGGTGCAGGCTCCTGGGAATCATTTGTTCTTGAGTAATATTTTGCATTTGTATGGCGATTTAGCCAAGTTGTATCTCTAGATTTCCTTCAGAGAAGTACAATTAAATTTGCAACCCGTGTAAACATGCTATTTACTTTCTCTCTTTTTGATTCCAGGTATCGCTATTTTATTAGAATAAAATGAAACTTTATTAGTAAATCATTTCAATCAAATTGAATAAAATTGAATAACAATTCTGACACAGCTTTCTATTTCTGTTTCTAAAAATTGGTGGGAAAGGGTTGGGTTTACGTTCACTTAAAGAAATAACAAAACGTTTTTCTTGTTATTGATTGGGGTATGTTTATTGAAAAGGTTCAGTACAAATAAATAACGTAAAAATAAAAGCCCTCCCATGACAGACCTGAGGTGTGGCCCTCAGATGTCCTGTCAAGTGGGAACGTGTTGTGAGGAGCAGAGTGACGGGGTGCCTCCAGCTGCTCCACCTTTGGGGGGCGCCACATCTTGCTCTCCCGGGGGTGCTCCTCCGAGCACAATGGGGTGCTAGCGCCGGGGCCCTGCAGGGGGCTTCCCACGGCCTGGCTGAGACTTTCTCAGCGCTGTCCTGCCGCCTGCGGCTCATCCCAGCTGTCCTCCTCCCTGCTCTGCTTTCTGGCCTGAAGGCTCTCCCTGCATACCCCTGCGCTCTCTCCCCTTGATCCATCACAGACATCTCCCCCCAATAAATCCCCTGCACTTTTAGCTCCTTCTTGGCATTTGCTTCCCAGAGGACCCAAACAGACATATCAACCTCAGTCTCTTCTTGCTCCCTCCCCAACTTCCTGGAAGTCAATAAATAAAGATTTACCTCATTGATCGTAACTTGCAGAATATTCCTTGTATGGCCATCCCATAATTACTTTGGTCTGCCTGCTGACAGACATTAAGGTGGTTTCCACTTTTACTCTATTAACCTATAAGGTAAGGCATGTACATTTTTCTTCCCACAATTGCAAATGTATATCTGCATTGGAAAAATTCTGGAAGTGGAGTGTCTTGGTCAAAGATGCGTGCACTTCAAAATTGGAAGATATTATCAAATTACTCTTTAAAACATTTGTATGAATCTACAATATTTATCTGTAGAATGAGAGTTCCTTTTTACCACATACTTGCCAGCATTGGTTATTTCCAATTTTTAAACATTTCTGCCAGTCCGCTAAGTAAAAAGTGGCACTGAAGCATGGTTTCGTATGTTCATTCGCAAACTGACAATTATATCCCATGTCCACTTTTCTTTGGGAGGGGGTTGCCCTTTTTCCTTGATGGTAATTAGGGGCGCTCTGTATTTTGAGGAAAAGTGCCTTCTGTCGGTTATCTGTATGGAAATCCACCCCCCCCCCATTTTGGGGTGGTTTTTTTTGCACTTGTTTATGATGTGAATAAGCTTTACATTTTTATCTTTGACATTAAAAACCCTTCATACTTCTGAAGAATTTTCTATGTTTTTGTAAAAATATGAATATAGAGAAAATATTTCTCAAAAGTTCTATTTATTCTGGTAAGAATGAATCAGGAACTAGTTTGTGTCTAGAATTATGTAAAACATGACCAAATGGCTAGATATGTTGAAACAAAGAAAAATTAGGATATAACCCTTCTAGAGTTCCACTTTAGAGTACGGAGGTGTGCCATACTAAAATGCTGGCTCTTTTCATTTCATTGTTTCTAGCATTTCCATAAGAATTTTTAAAAGACAGAAATATTTCAATAGGTTCAATTTTCCAAACAATCCCCCTCTGCTCATATCCTGTTAACAAATACCTTCCAGTTATTTAAAGGATACTCATAATAAGATGGAATTCTAAACTGAATATTAAATTAGGATGGCCAAAAGAAAGGGACAATATGATATATCAGTCTTCCATTCTTCCTAGGAATTATTAGAAGGAAACCAAATATGGGAAGAATTGGGGGTAAGGAAAATAGGAGACTTTTCACTGTTCAAGATATTAACATTTTTTTAAAAAAAATTACAAACAAGTGGCTGTTGCTTTCAAAAACATATAATAAGGATAGTAATACCTTACATTCAACCATGAAGGCTTCAGCATTTCTGTGCATTTACCAGTCTTTGCAACAGAGGAAGAAAAAAAGCAAGATGTTGAAAATTCTAGAAATTTCACACTTATATAAGTAACACATGTCAAATGATCACCTGCGTATGCACAAATCATAAAAAATGCACTTCATTCGGATGAGGAATTGTTCTTACTTGAAGAAATCCGAACTTACCTCCTTGTTCATCCAACATAACCAAAGTCCTGATACCAGCATCTTTACTCTACATTCCAATAATGGTAGCAAAGTTGAAAAAGAGTTAGAGAGAGAAAAGAGAGAAACAGACATCAGTAAGGGGACAATTCGCCCTAGAAATGGAAAATGAGGAAGGACCAAAGGAAAAAAAGGGGGGGGGGAGGAAATACGGCAAAAGTATTAGGGGGCTGGGCAGGGACTCGGAGGAACGGGAGACTTGTAGATGCTCCATCACTGATTCTCACAGGTGGGTGGGAGGAGGGGGCTGTAGAACAATCTCCATGGAGTAGGGATGGGCATGCAGCTTGGCATAGAATTTGGATATACTTAATATGATTAATTTTACATTTGAACTAAAAATGCCTATTGTTTTATAACAACCACAGAAAGCAAATCTTTCAAAATCTTCTAGACAATTAAATCTTTTTCTCTGGCACAAGATATCAGAAATTCTCCATGAGTGAAGTGGGGATGCCCGACCGGGAAGATGAGTAAGAATCCTGGTGGGGAGTGGGGTGGATGAGATGTTTAGGTTTGTCAAAGGAGACCATGGAGAAATGCACAACTCCCATTTTCTCTCGGTGGAAAGAAGTTCTATATGATTTAGAAAAGGGGTGACAGAGGAGAAGGAAGGTTCTTTATACTGAAACTTAAAAGTCTGCATAATGATACAGTGTGAGAAAATAATTCCTCCAAAAGCTTTACTTTAAATCTTTTGTGCAGGAGAAGTCTTTAGAAGGCATCCTTCATGTCACTCCTTATTATTCAAATAAACCCAATCAATCAAACACCTCTGGAGTCATTTGGGAGAGTTGTGGAGTGGGCACTGGTGGGCAGGGGAGAAGGAGAAGAGAAATTTTTATCCTCACACTTAGGACTCATCAAATCCCAGCATTCGAGCCAGTCAAGTAAAGACCCTCCATTTTACCAGGTGACTGCTAATAAGTACAAAAATGGCCCTGCTTATAGCTCAGATGAACTAGGCTTCCATGTAAAGCTCATGGCGCACCCCAGAATAAATTCTAAAATAAGACATCTTCCATAGCTCCATTTATTTTTCACTGACCTTTAAGAGAGAGAGAGAGGTGTTAGTGGAGGTCAACAGTGGTTTTTAAATTTATTTATTTCGTTTTGTTTTAATGGAAAAGCACGTGAACAATTAAATTCCCATGGTGCTTCTAAAAAGTAAAAGGAAGCACTGAAAACGATTACAGTGAGCGTTTACAAATTCCCTTCTTCAGAGGACGTGTACAGTTAGCTCTCCTAGACACAAAAGCCACCCTGCTTTCGAGCACACTTTGATGGGCCTGACTGCCAAGGCAGGCTGCAGGCTGCAGAGCGGTGGCACAGGATGACTTTGGTCATCACTGGACAGCACAGACTCGGGGCCCAGTGGCCACAATCCTAGTGGTTCCATTTCCTAGCTGTGGGGCCTTGGGCAAGCATCTACATTGCTCTGTGCCTCAGTTCTCTAATGCGTAAAAGAGGGGTAAGAATAGTACACATCTCATTGGGCTGTTATGTGAATTGACGGAATTAATATGCGCACTGTGCTAGAATAGTGCCTGGCCTATGGTAAGGATTACGGAAGTGCTTATAAAATAAATACATTCAGAAAATGCATTGATAGCAGGATATGTAGGCAAATTGAAACTATTGGCTTTACCAACCACCATCAGAAGCTTCCAGACCACTACTTCTCAAACTTTAATGTGCATATGATCCCTGGGAATCTTGTTAAAATTCAGATTCTGATTCAGTAGGACTGGAACAGAGGCTGAGATTCTGCATTTCTTGCTGGTGCAAGAACACAAAATGAGCAGCGAGATTCTAGACCACAAAAGCCTTACATTTTTTTTTTCTTAATAAGCCATTGCTTATTAACAGGAAGTTAAGAAAAGCAGATGGCTTCTGTAGGCACATGATGTGAGAGTGCACCTTCTGATGAGGACAGGAGCATCTCAAAGAGCCTGTTCTCCTCTGAGGTCTCAACTCGAGGACAAACATAGGATTCTCGTTGCATTTTATTACGGCGTCTTATGGGCAGAAGGTTAGTGTTTCCCTTTTGGCCAATCCAGCTCTCCTTTGTCTACACTTTCTTGATCTCCTCTATTATGTCTATTTATTGTATATGAAGCCCTGCTAGTATAATTTCACGTTGGTCCAATTTGGTGCTGAATGTTTCAGCACTGGGATGATTCACAAGACCTAATTGGAAGGAGCAAGAGTTTTTTAGGTTGCCCCAACTTGGAAGAACAGAAGAACAGAGCACTGATCTGTAGTCAGGAATGGTGGGCTGTGCCCTTGGCTGGACCACCAACTAGCTGTGAGACCTTAGATGAGTCACCTGGCTCTTTTAGGTTGTTTCCCCATATTTAAAAGAAGGGTTGAGATGCCAAATAAGGTTGGGTGGTTGGTAGGTTGGATCATTCGCTCACTTGCTCACACACACACTCACTCATTTATTCATTAATTAATTCATTCTTTCATTCAACAAACATTTATTGTGCCTCTACTCTGCCCCAAGCAGTAAGGATAAGAAAAATGCATGGCTTCTCACTGTGTCTTTCAGTGTGAGAGGCAACTTGGTTGAGTGGGCAGAGATCTGGGATTCAGGATTCTGAATTCTAGGCCCATCTTTGTAGTCCATAGCTCTAGAGGCAGCTGCTCTGTGCCTCAGTTTCCCCATCTATAGCCCCTCTACTCACCAGAGCAGATATGAAGTTAAAATGAGCAACAGAATGCCAAGGCCTCTAAAAGCTCAAGTCTAGGTGCAGCTGTGCTAAGTTCAAGAACGAGCACATTAAAATGCAAGATTCAGGGTGGGCTGTTTAGAATGAGCTGCTCTGTTTCCTTAGATCACTTTGCTTTTTGTGGAGTTCTCAAAGGAAAAAAGGAAGACTGTAGAAATTGCCAGTGGAAGGGAAGTTAAGCACTGTGTGTTAAAAAAAAAAAAAAAAAAAAAGAATTCACTCTCTGGAATCAGGTAGACCTGGGTTTCAGTTTCATCTCTGTCATTTATTAGCTGTGTGTCCCAAGCAAGCTACTTAATCACCCTGTATCTCAATTTCCTCCCTGGTGAAATGGAGAGCAAAGGCCTAGTAAAAGACACATGTAAAGATCCAAAGATTAAATTAGATGATATTTGATGATGTTGATGGTGACAGCTCTGAGCACAGCGTGAGGTAGACAGTAGGTTCTCAATAACTGTTAGAACTGACGTTTGGCTCCACTGCCAGCTTTTGCCGACAGCTTCTACCCAAATAACTGCATTGTTCTTTGGGGAATTAGCAGCTCAGGGGAGCAGGATAGGGATGGGGTGCAATTTCAAGGGTGGCAGAACGTTTCCTCTTATTTCTTAAGGAATTTTGTGTTTCAATCGCTGAGAGTGAAAGCAGGTGGTTCTATTTTTAGCTTAGCTCGTTTCTTGGTTTCTCTTTGAGATGGGAGAATGGTCTACCTCAAAACAGAGGAGTTGGAGATGTAAGGGATTTTCTTTTTCTTTCTCTCTTTTTATTTGCAGAGGAACTAAGACAATGTTTATAGATTTTTTTTTTCTTTCTTTTGCCATTCTGAGATGCTTTCCCCACAGCCCAAAGCACTTGAGCTAAAAATAGAACACGCCAGGCACTCTCTTAACTGAATTCCAAAAGATCTCAAATATGCATATCTGAAAAGAACTGCTCAGTCTGAATTTTCCATTTTTAGCTGAGAGTTTGGCATAACACAGGCTTAGCTTTAGAATTTTTTCTATTCTAATAGCCAAAGTATCTTGAAAGTTAAGTTGTCATTAAAAGAATAGATGCTAAAATGTCCATAAAATGTTAGGGAGCCCTCAGTAGCCACTCTTTACAGCTCTGTGGGGTGCTTTCCAATCGACCAGCCCTAAAGCAGTGAGGCTTTTATAGTCCAAGGCATAAATGTGTAGGCTTCATTTGCTGAATTTAACATGAGCAAAATTCACTTGTCTTTGCCTGGCATCAAATATTCCCTCCTTGAGGATATCTTCATGATTCTTCTGTCAGAATTAATTGTCCCCTCTTCTATGTACCTGAGGCCTTCAAGGTTAAGGCCTGGAATTTGGAGAGCTATTTACACGTCTGCTTCTCTGCATAAGATCAGTTTCTATCTTCCCTCCTACCCCAGGAACTAGGCTTTGCATACATATTTGTTGAAATGCATCCATCAAAAGAGACAGTTTCCAAGTTCAGGGTGGGAACCAATTTTTACCTGTCGACGGTATCCAGCCTTTCTGAACTTTCCCCACCTACCTCTGTGTGTTTTTACAAGGCCCATGAAGTGCTGAGGATGGGTTCTGTTACAAAGCAACCCTTCACCACTGTCACCCTGTTTCACCCTGGAATGGGAAGGGTGTGATAGGCGCTGGAGTTTTATATTCCACTGAAGGTTGACTCCTTTGCCTTAGGGAGTCTTTGCACGTTTAGTAACCTTTCGTCTTTGAGACTGAATTTCAATAAGAAATCAGCTCCATTCAAATTATATGCCACTGATGTACTTTGGGATCATGGGCAAGATCCTGGTATTTCAACGCTCGGGTTTTCAAGATGATTTCTGCCCATCATGAATATTTAACGCTGATTCTCTTTAAAGAGAATTTCCTTTTTGATTGGAAAGCAGACTATCCTCTGAATAGGCAATGCCCTAGACAGAAGGGGTGTTCGACCATAAATATAAAATAACCCAGGGGGATGCAGTAGCAAATCAATCTCCTCTAATAAGGCCTTGCTCATCATTTCCTAAGGATGGCAAGTCTAATAGCCTTCTCTCATTTATTAGAGGTAGGAGATAGCTTCCATCTCTTTTGCTCTTTGCTCTTAAGATGCAACTTCATACTTGATCGAGAAGCACTTTAGGAGAAACAAACGTAAGATTCGAGAATCCAACTTTAATCAATAGAGCTTCTGAGATTTTTCCCAGAATAAATTAATGCAGACGCTCATTTTTCAAGGCTGGCTGACACTGCCAGTGGTCTAAGACTCACAGCAACGTCCGTGGTCCAAAGACTCCAGATGGGGGAGGGGCCAGTTCAAGGCTGTGCATTCCGAGCCACCAGCACCATCTCTTTCCACATTCTAAGCAGTGTTCCAACATTGTACATTGGTGAGAGTTCTGGCATTTTAGAAATTTACTTCTTATGTGCATACGTGTAAAATTAAATGAAAAACGAGTTTGGAACTTCATATGATTGAAGGTCACAAAGACATGTCAAGATGTCAGTTGACCTGTGGGCTCCCTTCTGCTTAACATCCGAGCTCACACAGGGACGTTACCAAGATTCAGTCCTTCCATTTGCTCTCATGACAGGTTGGGGGAGGATAAGGCTACTCTGAAAACTTGCCGGAACTCCTAGATTTAGAATATCGGCCTCCTTCTTGGGCCTCAAATATTTCTGTATGAGCTGTGTTCCCAGGACAGAGCAAAGAAAACACTTCTCTCCATTTGGAGAGCAAAGGCTGCTTTTCTGTGCTGTCAAGAGAAACCTCATTGGGCCTGCCTTCCTTTGGGGGCCAATTTGTGCACCGTTGCAGCTTGGAATTGTCGTTTTTCATGATACAAGAATTCACTCGATGCACCCCCCGCCCCATGGCACTCATAGTTGGTACCTTCTCCCACCCCTCCTGTGGCAATTCTCATTTAGCCATATTTCATTCCTAGGGGAGGAGCTGAAGCTGCAGAAATTAGGGCAGATGTTGGCTCCCATAGGGTGAGAGGTGGCTGCCTTTCCTTTTAGCCTTTGTAAAATTTATTTTTTTCCCTCTCATGTCATTGCACAAGCAATTTACTGTAGCATGAGGGGCGTAGGCCTATTAGATCACTCTGCTGAAGTATACCCAAGATCTCTAACGCCAATAACCACACACGAATCTATACACTGACAAGCCGTTTCAAAGCTTAGCTAAAACAGCATCGCACAGAATAAAAACCAGGAGGCTTGTTTCATTACGTTTAAGATAAATATAGCCCATCCCATTCTTTTTCCACCTCATCTCTCCCAATGGACAAGAAGTTCAATTAATCCATTTATTCTTCCTGGTTGACTGCCGTTACCTCAAATTGGAATGAGCAAGGTTTAATGCAAATGCCCTTTTGATTCCATTATTGCTATCTGTCCCATTTTACTCACTTAAAATTAGTTTGGGATTCATTAACCATGCCTCACAAATGGATGTTGAAAATAAACTCAAGAATATGAAAGGGCTCTTATAGTTTATATGTTTGGGCTTGACATTTCCACTTGTTGAAGAATTTTCTTATTATTTTATAAATTTTGAGTACCTGACTCTAAATATAACAATTTATGAAAATGATATACCTATACGGATAAACTGTTTTACAAGTCATATATGTGGCTCTAGTCAGAACAGAATGTCAAGATGAGCTATGACTCACAGGTATCAAAATCATTACAAATTCAATTTTTATGTAGATCATTCCTTTGTATATTAAAAATCATTTTGTTTTGCTTAAAGCGATTCAGTCTTGGCCATTTCTTGGGAGTATTTACTTGGAGATACTACCCTTCTTGGCTTCCCAGACTGTAAAGCTGGCATTGGGCTAGGAGGCAGAGTGAATAGCCCTTGATGGTTGCTTGGCAACCTAAACACAGCCTCTCCCTCATTATGTGACTTCCTTGTCGGCAAAATTAACACTGGAATCTTTGGGGTCATGGCCCAGGGAAGGGAAGCAGGGTCTAGGAAAAGATTATGCCAGCAAAAGGCATCAACTTCTGTATCTTAAAACACTCCTTACCTCTTCAACTAGTTGCAGCATCCGACGGGTGCTTTCCAGCGACTGAAAGAAACACAAATATTATGAGTGCAGGATCTAGAAGACTCTCAAAGTCACAGAAATCCTTCCTGCACTCGCAAAACACAAAGGGTCGCTATCACTTGTTCTTTTAGGTTTCCAGCTAAAGCACAAAAAGTCGTCTTTCCATTTTCAATCTCTTTGCTGTTAGGCTTTCTACGTGATAAGGTTCTCTAAAGCGATTACATTACAGCTTATCTTCAGAAGATCAAAACTATACGGACCTGATCTTTTTATATTGGAAAAGACAAGATAATTTGGAAAAGAGAATATTGCATGTGCAGGATGCATGAAAAATTATCTCAAATACGCAGAAGACTAATTTGATGGGAAAAATGAATTCTGAACACAAACATAATTTTTCATGAATTGGGATGAATATAATAACACCAAGTTTCTTATAAAGCTCCTAGAAATACAATTGGAAGCTCTTATCAATAACATTAACATGTTGCTTTAGGGTGGAAAAAATCATCAGAAATTAGAAATAAATAGCCTGTGGGAGACAGTGATAATAATTATCTTCATCCTTAGATAAGAAAAAAGGAGAGGGAAAGTCTCAACTTGGCACTGGTCCCTTGGGCACAGTGGTGTCACTTTTCTCACAGTTCCTTTGAAAGTACTTGAATCCAACAACCAGTGTTATTTCTAAAGGCAAATGGCAAACTTATTTTGGACATGAGTCTGCAGGAACCTAAAGAATGTTAACTTCCCTTCTGATAAGCACTGTCAGCAGGCTGCTTTCTGGAATGGATTGGATGTAAGCCATGACTTGCTGGTAAATGTTTAACAACCAGCTCTCCAGAAAAAATATATGAATACTTCTATGCATTTAATTAAGTTCATTATTTTACTGATCTAAGGGATGGGTAGCACACAACTTACAAATAATAATAAAATATGTAATATTTTTAATGTAAAAATAGCCAATTGATTCTTGCAGAAATGCTTTGCTGATTTTTGCTGAACTCTCATGGCTCTAGCCAACCATTTGATGAACAAGTGCGGTTCAGACATGAATGTTGGTCGATATTTTCGTTTATGTCAATGAGTAAGATGAAAGTGAAATAATGAAGATACATGTTGGAACTTTACTAGTTCATTAATGATGAATATTCCTCAGATTGTCTGTATTATTTTTAATATACTGCTTGCAGATGAGACACACTTTTAAGATTAATCTGCATTATTAGCATTTTCTCCATCATGTTCTGAAGCCCAGATGATCAACAGAACAATGTCATTCCTTGGTTTGTAGTATTTGCCATTTCCATGATATAAATACTCCCACCATGTCTGGTTTTCAGCTACCAAAGTGACATCACTGAATGTGAAGCTGGCAAAAGATGTGCAGTAATCCAGGTATCTTCTGCAGTATTCTCACTGTACAGATACAATGGATGCAAATAACCTCAAGAGCATAGAGACCAGTAAAATGTAGCAAAACAATTAGTAAGTGATGAGTCTTGAGTATTTATTTACCTTTGCTTGTAATGTAATTTAGCTAATCATCAGCTTAAAAAATTAATTTTTAATAATGGCTGTGTTTAACAGCCAGCTTGCAAAATTTCCCAAAATGTAAGAATCAGCTCTTAGACTTGAACCTGCTCCAGCATACCACTGGATGCAAAACACCCAAAGACGATGCTTTTCTTGGGGCCCTTGACTTCTTTGGATTTCTGAAAATTGGGAGTTTGGGCCAGACATTAATTTGGATGCAGGTTTTTTAATCAGCCCATTCCTGTCCTGAGAGGCCTGTAGGTGTATGAGAAGTCAAAGTCACACTGCTTTTTTTTTTTGAGACCTCACAAGACATCCTTTTCCCACCAGAACCTGGATAGTCAAGCCACCCGGCCCCCACCTTTCGCCTTCCTTCCCTGCTTGCCTCACCTCATCGGCCAGCTGGTCAGCCCTTCGCTGCATCTCCTCCAGCTCATTGCGCATGTCCGCGTCTTCAGCCATCTTAGAGGAGGGGGGTGGCTGGGTCCCTGGGAAGGGGGCTCAGTGATGGGCTTGGTCACAGAACCTGGGAAGAAGGAGATCAGAAGGAGAATTTGAGAGGTGATGGGTGTGCCTGAAATTGTGCCCAGGGGCCTCCCAAAGAGAGGAAAGTCTAAACCGGCCTCACTCTGCCCTGCGGCTTAGTCGTCTCCTAAGCTGAAGGCCAAACTCAGACAGGGATCAAGAGAATTATGATATTTTTCCAAAGGGCACCATGAACACACACATGCCAGCTTTAACATGGAGATAGACACCTGTCTATCCGTGAAGTATTTTTTTATTTTATTTTTTAATATATGAAGTATTTTTAAGACATAAACCACCCAACAGTTGGGAACAATGGGATGGAGGGACATGGTTATGGGTTTGAATACTTTTAGTCTTGCATTTACTTATTTTTATTTTATTTTATTACCTTTATTGAGGTATAATTGAAATGAAATAAACTGCATGTATTTGAAGTGTACAATTTGGTATTTTGCCATCTGTATACACCTGTGAAACCATCACCACAATCAAGACAATGAATATATCTTTCACCCCCAAAAGTTTCATCAAGTCTTTGTAATCCCACCCAATCACTGCTCCCCACCCCATCCCACTCTTCTCCCCTCCCCAGGAACCACTGTTCTGCTTTCTGTCACTATAAATTAGTTTGCATTTTCTAGAGTCATATAGTATGTACTATTTTTTGTCTGGCTTCTCTCACGTGACATAATTATCTTAAGATTCATCCATGTTGAAGCATATATTAACAGTTCATTCCTTCTTATTGCCAAATAGTATTCTATTGTATTTAGAGGCATTTCGAGGCAAGAGGCAGAAAATCTTTGGTCTTTCAATTGTCATCAGAGGTTGCCAAGAGGGCTTGCGCGGGGGTGAGCAGTTCTCTCTCCCAAGAGGGGTGGGTCCTTGCCTCTGAAATTTGACCAGCTCACTTGTTGACCCCTCTCCCACAGGGTGAAAACTGTAGGTAGCAGGACTGAGCTTCACCTAGAACCAACCTCCCTCCCTCCCTCCCTCCCCCCTCCCTCCCTCTCCTCCCTTCCTCCCTCCGTCCCTCTCCCCTTCCCTCCCAAATACTTTTGAGCACCTGTATTATCCCAGGACAGTGTCAGGCACTAGGGATATGCCTGTGAACAAGGCAGGCGCGGTGCCTGCCCTCGCAGGACTACAGTCTAGTGGGAAGACGGGCGTGGTGTAAGGAAATAAGATTATTCAGTGTGATAGGAATTACACTAGGGGACATGCCTGGTGCTGTGGGCACTCGCCAGTCAGAACTGGCCTCCCTGAGAAAGTCTGTCCCCAGGAACGGCCCTCAGAGGGAAGGCGGTAAAGGGCCCGAGGAAGGGCTGGAGATGATGAGCATCTGAAGTGATTAAAAGGCATGGTCTTGCGGCTGAGGTGGCCAACCGCGCACCAAAACTTATCCTCCCTCTTCCACAATGGACCATTGTCTCCGGGAAATGACTGCGCAGCCAGGACTTACATTTCCCACCTCCTACTGCAAGAAGATAGCACCAATTGGCCCGAGTGGTCCATGACCTGTGGCCACGATAGGCAGCCTCACCAGCCCAGGGCAGTTCAGAAGCAGGCATTCCTTCTACACCGTCTCTTTCCCCTTCTGCCACCAAAAACAGGGCCCTAGACGACGGCTAAACCATTAAGGAGTAGAAACCTGGCTCCCCTGCATCCCTGAAGGAGGAAAGGTGACTACTGACCAGAGACACCTGAGCTGAACTTCCTTTTTTCTTTTTAAACAAAGATTTATTTATTTTTTTTTTTTAAACCCCCCTCCGCCAGGTGGTTCTCTTGTCTGTCTGCTCATTGTTTGCTCTCCTCCACGAGGCACTGGGAACTGAACCCGGGACGTGGGAGGCAAGTGCCCAACAGCCTGAGCCACATCCACTCCCCGTGAGCTGTGGCATCTGCTCGTTTAGGCGTCTGCTCATTGCAGTGGGTGTGGTGTCTGCTCATCTTCTTTAGGAGGCACTGGGACCTGAACCTGGAACCTCCCATGTGGTAGGCGGGCACCCAACTGGTTGAGCCACATCCACTTCCCTGAACTTTTATATAAAAGAAAAAAAATATTCTTCTATTGTTAGTTTAGCAGTTACGCTACTGAAAATGTAAGGTTTATTTTCTACAGCAGCTGGTGTTACACTAAAGAAAGAAGTGGAGACTTAAAATGGAATAGAGCATTGCCTATGAGCGTGATTTCTCAACAAAGAAACACATTTGTATTTGTCCTCTATTGAAAACTGAAGCTGGGAAAGGAAATGAGATGCAGCGCGTTGGGGCAATAACAAGGTTTATTTCACTTTATATATGAAAATCAGTTTTTGCAAAAACTCTTCATCAAAAAAAAAAAAAGTTCAGGGATCTCCTCATTGGGAAGCAAAGTTCCCAGAGGCAGGTCCTCGACTTGAACCTGTCCTGTGACCCCTCCTCCCACACCACTGCTACATCACTTTCTCGACAGGTAAGATCAGATTCCTCTGGGACTTTAATTCAGTCCACATTATTTGACTCACACTTATCACTCTTGTGAAATAACTCATACTACTCAGGGTTCTTTGAGAGAGGAATCCTAAAGTGAAACTTCTTTGGAGATAGTAGAGTTCACGGTTTCTTTGCTACCCAGCAATTCTTGGGCAAAGCAACAAATAGGAAATCATAGTTTAAAGAGAGGGACAAAAAGCTTCAGGGCCACCCGCTATTACACGTATCAAAATACAAAGTAGTAAGCTAATGCTGGGTTACTTTTACGGGCAGTCATTTTAAAAACCTACAGGGCATCTTACCTCAAGCCTGCTGATTTTGGGACTCATATTCTGGCCAGCAGAATATGTGAACGTAATATGATGCAGAGCTTTACAGGCTGTGTGCTATATTTAAAGCCAAGTCTGTGTATTACTCTGGTGTAACAGTTAATAGTCTCTCCATTTCAGAAATTAGGAATCTAGGAAATGGAAACTGGCAGGAATTTGCACCAAGTCATTCCTGAATCTGTAGACGAGTAGAAACAAAATTCCAATGCTCGCCTTAGTGACTGGGGAGCTACCCTACAGAGTGTGAGGTGGACTCATGGGAAGGTCTAGAAGGTCGAGTGGTAGGTGGCTCAGTGGAGTGCATAAGGGCTCTGACGTCAGAATGATCTGTTTGCATCTTGGCTCTGGCTCTCAGTAGCTGGGTGACTGGGCTAGGTCATTACCACCTCTGGCATCAGTTTTCTCAACAAGGCAAATAATACCAATCTCACTGCTTGTTGGAGATAATAAATTCTAGAAAGTTCTGACCAACGCTGTTTGTAAAGATGGGGAGGTTTACTGTGTAGAAAGCCTTGCTCCTTCAGTTCAGGTCTGCCCTCTCTGCTAAGCATGAAACAAGCAGTGTTTGCTAATTAGCCTGCTTTAACAACGGCCTGGCCCCTGGCACCTTGCTGCATGCCCGTCACCCAGGGCAGCCTGCATCCCCGGAAACCAGCAGAAGCTGCGCCTCCCGAGGCGGCTCCTCTCGCAGGATTGCCACGTGGAGACAAACAAGAGCTCCCTCGCCCTAGTCTCCGTCTTTGGGTTGTGCTCCCCACATTACTTAGGGGTAACTTCTTCCACCAGGCCAAGCAGGCAACCGGCCTGTCCTCTGGCTAGGCCAGTTTATTAGGAGGCAGGGGCCAAGCGCATTCAGTCTGCAGGACCCCTGCCTCCTCCCCTCCCCCAGGCCTAGGTGCTGAGGCAGGTGCCTCCGTCTCCCTCTCCCTCCCCCTCTCACAGGCCTCCTGCGTTTCCTTGGCAATCTCCTCTCACACTTGCTATTCTCAGCATCTGAACGACAGCCGTGGGGCTCCCTGGCTCCAAGGTCAGGCTCTGGCTGGTGGGCAGCTGGTGCGATGGCAGAAAGCCATGTGGCTGGCACCCTGGTTTTGATCAAGTTCACGGTCCCCCAGGAGCCCCCACACCTTCCGATGACCTTTGTGCTGCTCTAAAATGCTTGCATGTGTGTGATTTGGGATGTGGGTGATGAATCCAACGGCTGCCTAACGCTCAGCATTTGGAAGCTGAAAAACCAATGCCTGCTGTTGGGGATTGAGTCATGTCCCCCCACAAGAGCCAAGTTCAAACCCTAAACTCTGGTCCTGAGGGTGTGAACCCACTTGTAAATAGGACCTTTGAAGATGTTATTAATTAAGGTGTGGCCAAACTGAACGAGGGGGGGCCTTGACCCAACGTGGCTGAAGCCCTTGTAAGTGAGGAAATTCAGGCGCAGTCAGTTAGGAGACGCTGGAGAAGGAGAGAGACTTTGCCCCGTGACGGGCAGAAATGCATCTACCAGCCAAGGAACCCTTAGGATCGCCAACAAGCCAGCACCAGCATGCCCCAGACTCGGAGAGAAAGCATGGCCTGTCGCTCTCTTGATGTTGGACTTCAGGCCTCCAAATTGTGAGCCAATAAATTCCTGTTGTTGAAGCCAGCCAGGGTGTGGTACTTGTCAGGGCAGCCTGGCAAACCGAGACACGCCCTCTCCTAAAAAGAACGGAGGAAAAGTGGGTGCTGAGCGTGCCACCAGATCTGCAGCTGGCATGCTTATTGCTAGTGCTTGGTGAACCGGCCCCCAGGCCCCAAGCCCGTGTGCATTAGCATTCTCAGAGACAGCGGCTAAGAGGCATGGCTAACAGGCATCTGAGCAGCTGAAAGGGTGTGAGATGGCATTTGTTATCTAGGCGGCATGTAGCATTTCACTCATAACAGCCCGTTCAACCACTGTCCTGTGTGTAGCCTGAGGTGGTAGCATGGCCCCAGCCAGCCTGACCTGCTGAGCAAGTGAGGAAATCAGGACGTGGAGCCACTCAAAACTACTCCCCTGGGCTCTCATGTAAGACAACCTCCCAGTCCACTCAGGGCCCCGCGGAGAGCTTTTCATCTTCTTGAAGGTACCCCGCCCATCCAAGGGCCTGGCCCCTAGCAGATGCTCAATTCGTGCTTACTGAGTTGTTGAATGAATGAACTATTCACAGAAGCAGGAAGCTAAAGGCAAGGAAGCCTAGAGGATGAGGGAGAGCCCAGGAGATGCTGCAGGTGACAGAGGAGTCTAGGCTTACCGGCAGCCGGTCTCGGGGAGAAAGCATCACCTGATGATGCCTCGATTTGGACATTTTTCTCAGTCCCAGAACTGTAAGCTTGCAAGCCAATAAGTCCCCATTGCAAAAGCCAACCCGTTTCTGGAATATTTCTTTCAGTAGCCTAGCAGACTAAAACAACATCAATACCAACAGGCTGAATTATCCCAGAGTATTTACTCCAACATTTTGATGTCTCCCCACACTGCTAATTATTTGACCGGTGCTTCCACAGGGTAGATCTCTCTCCTTCTATAGACCCTGCCTGCTTTCTGGTGGAGACGCACCTTCAAATTCAACAAAAATTTACTAACGGCTCATTATAATCAAGGTGCAGACAACCAGGGAAGACAGAAGCAGAACAAAGGGGCTTTATAATCCAAGTCAGATGACTCTTTTTGATTATTAATAAAAATCACATTAGCAAACATTAGCAGACATTTACTCTTTGCCAGGCACTGTTTTAAGAGCTTATCATGACCCAATGGTGTGTGTGCTACTTATCATCCTGGCCTTGAAGGTGAGGGAACTGAAGCATGGCAGTAACGCGCTCACGGACACAGCTGAAGTTCAGAGCAGGCATTTGGGTCATTTACAGAAACCTATTTTCAAAGTTCATTTATTCTCAAGGCAAGTTGCATAGATATTTTGACTTTTAATTAAAATTGGATACCTTTTATTTTTAGTTTCTTTGCATACTGGAAAATAATATAGGGTAGTTATTTGATATTATTTATCATCTCTACTATGTTTTTAGTCTGTAGTTCTTTTTTCCTGCCCTTATTTTATTTTTCCTATCTTCCTAAGATGTATTATTTTGTTGTTCTTTTTCTATCTCCGTGAGTTGACAGGCAATTTATTTATTTTACAATTTTCTTGGTTTGGGTTCAGTATATTTAGTACTGTAAAATTCTCTCTGTTTCTGTGGCTATATCCTATGGGTTTTAGAATATAATATATCCTTTGTTATGCATTTCTAAATAGTTTTAAACTTCACTTTCAATTTCCTCTCTAACTCAACAGTTATTTGAAAGTGTGCTTTTAAAATTTAAATACTAGCGTTTTAAAAAAATATTTTAAATTTCATTTTCATTATGATCAGTGAATGTGACACATATGATTTTTGCCTTCTGGAATTTGTTGAGATTTCCTTTTGTGTGCTAACACATGGTCAATTTATAAGACTATTTAATTTGTGTTTGAAAAGAAAGTGGAATTTGTCTTTAACTCTCCCTACCTAATTATATCAAATCAAACTGAAAAGGAAGGCACAATTTGTTATTTGAATGCCCTAAAATCCTTAGTGAGCTTGATCGATTGATTTCTGAAAAGGGTGTGTTCAACTTTTCTACAGTGACTGCAGCCTGATCAATTTTTTCTTACATTTCAGTCCATTCTTGCTTTTCACATTTTGTAGTTGTGTTGTTGTCATATGTGGTTACGTCTTTATGGTAGATTGCAGCTTCTGTCAGTATTAAAGATTAGTATTGCTACACAGCATCCCTTTTTACTATATTATTTATGTTGCACATTGCTGGTCAAATGCAAGGGTCCAGAAAGTCGGCCTTATCCCTTTCACCTTCATAAAACAAAGCAAACAAAGGGAAAACAGTAACGACAACAAAGGCTTCCTGAGCTGCGGATGGCTCCCATTTGGCTCACGGGGGAGGTCCCTGTTTCTCTGGGTCTGTCCTCAGCTTCCAGAAGGTGCCATTTTGTTGTCACGGGACATACTCAGTCCGTTTGGAGGCAGAAGCTGATTATCTCTTGCCCCGACTGCACTGGCACGAGAATGTGCTCAAGGACGGGACTAGTGCCCTTCCCCTCATGGGATGAAAGTTCTCCTTGAAGTTAGTGCACCTGTAAGACCCACGGCGCCCGTTCTAAGGGAAGAGTCCCCGAGACAACCCAGACCTCACAGCGTCTCAGGAGCAGGTGAACGAGGTTGGTGAGGAGGCGGTTTTCCTTCGCTTTTCTAAATACTCAGAATTCTCCCCAAGTTTGAAGCAGCCTTTCCCTATTAAGCAAAACCGGCTGTGTTTATTCCAATGGTCTACGTCACGTTAACGCTTCTCGTTTATTTATTTATTTATTTTAAGGAGTGCTGGGGATTGAACCCAGGACCTTGTACATGTGAGGCAGGTGCTTAACCACTGAGCTACCTCTGCTCCCTGACACATTAACTCTTAATATTATTGATAATAAGAGTCATTTATTGAGAACGTGCTATGGGATAGGAATTAAACCAGGGACTTCATATCATTTATCTCACATAATCTCTCAAACCTTTGCTACTCCAAGGGTGGTCCCCGGACCAGCAGCAGCCACCTCACCTGGGACTGTGTTAGAATCTCAGCCTCCACCCTGATGTCCTGAATCAGATCACCTACTGAGCAGGAAGTGCTGTCTCCACAGGAAGCATGGAAGGAATGAAGTCCAGATGGAGTCCATGACCCATGGGAGGCCACACAGCAGGTGAGCAGAAGCAGCCGAGTTTCCCGCCTCAGGGTGCCTGAGGTCTCCTTGCACCAAAACCTCTTTGGTTGCTTGTTAAA
Source organism: Cabassous unicinctus (assembly GCA_029593785.1). Lineage (NCBI taxonomy): Eukaryota > Metazoa > Chordata > Mammalia > Cingulata > Chlamyphoridae > Cabassous > Cabassous unicinctus. Next base: position 42,953 of record JAQZBX010005895.1, read on the forward strand.
ATGCAGATTCCTGCCCATGCCACCTGCCTCTGGAAGTGGGGCTGGAGTTTGCATTTTCAAAACAACCTCAGGTCCTTTTTGTGCTCCCCAGAGCGAGATGTCCGTGTGTAGCTTAGGGCTGAATGGCTGTGCAGGATCTAGCGGGAAACTGGTAACGCGAAGACAAAACCGTCTAGAAATCCTGCGCACGGTGCCCCAGCATTCCGGGAGCCATCTTGAGCAGAGGCATTCTTTTCGATATCTGCTAGGAAAAACACCACGGATGCATTCCGTACAGTGAACCTTCTCAGTGACAGATATTTAAAAAGATGCACAGAAGTTTCACCCTCTCCCTCAATACCTCTGAGGGCCAGCCACTGGGCATCACTAGAAACCCACTTCCTTGAAGCCTGGCTTATTTTCCAAGTCACCCTCCCACCCCATTCCTAAATGGGACTCTATGTCTGAATGTCGGGAGAGAAGCAGATCAAGTCATGCTCTGGTTTCTTCTGAGCCGCGAATGCTGGGTTCCCCAAGGAGCCCCTTTCCCGGGCTGTTCCTGGATGAATGCTGACCAGCGGCTTCGGCTGGGTGTCTTTTTCAGGGTCCTGGGTCTGGGGTGGTCTGGCACCTAAATGCAGCCAGCTTTGGCATCTCTTAATTGTGATGGGGCAACCAGCCACAACCAACACTGATTATGCCGAAATCTCTGTTTTCACAAATGCCAATGTTTCCTTTGTCTGTTTTGCAAACGAGTCCAAATGGGTATTTAGCAGTGGGGCTTGTATTATGCAGCAGTTCCTAATTGTTAACTTGGGAGCTGAAGCACTGAGTACTCACTACTGACCAGGAGAGAGCGGAGGGCAGAACCGAGCCTCGTCTCATTTACCCTGATCACATGTCAAAGCAAACCACAGTAATTGGATCATCACTTAACCAATATTTACTGACTGCTACTGCTGGGGCAGAAGCATCCAGAAAGCAGCTGGGGTGGAGTGGCTGTCTCTAAGCGATGACTCTAGGCGCTCCAGCAAGAAGCCTTTTGCTTTCTAGTCTCCTCCATCCTGCCCAGCAGGAGAGCTGATGAAAATGCCTGTATTCCCAGGGCCATGTCTTGGGTCTTGGAGCATGGGCCAAATCCCTGGGGACTAACATTTGGCCACACTCAAAAGCGAATCTCACTGCACCCTAAATAAAACGATTCCACTCAGGAGTGTGTGAACAGACAGAATCTCGTGACCAAGCGGAAAGACTTCATTCTCATCGAGATGAAACGGGTCCTGTGCCCCCTGCCCCATCCAGTAGTTAGGCTCGCCAGCGGCTTTGCCTTCTGCTCCCGGGCTCCGCGGAGCCACGGCGAGCTTGCTGCATACCCCCCCACCCCCGGATTCACCCCGTGACCTTTGAGAGGCCAGCCTCAGGCTGCTTTGCCGGGTCCCCTGAGAGCTGCCGGGGCCTGGAGCAAGCCTAGCTGGTGCAGATGTAAACAGCCCAGCTCTTTCGCCGTAAGGCAGGGGTTCTTGACCAGGGGTCTGTGAGTTTGAATTGAAATTCAAAAAACACATTCTTCTTGTGGGGACATGTTGGTGCAGGTGTGATGTATTTATTAAATAATACACAGTATAGCGTGGACTGAGTAAGGGGTCCGTGGTTTTCACCTGATGGCAAAGGGGTCCATGGGACAGAAAAGGTTAAGAAGCCCTGCCTTAAGGTGAGGCAAACTCGAGGGTGTGACATACACGCCAACACACCGCTCACGGGGCCAAAGCTGGGCCCTCGCCTGAAGCTCTTCTCTGGTTTGCTTTCCTCCGTTCCACTCTCCTGCTTCCTCCAGTACCATCTGGTTTTTCCGGGGAGCACATCCTTAATAAAGCGTTTGCATATGAGTCCTTGTCTAAGGGTCTGCTTCTGAGCAACCCCACCTAAAGCAACTTCCATTTTTTTGGCACATTTTTTTTTTAAACATACACTCCACCTTTTCCCCCACCCCCCCTTGGTAACCTCAAATCTACATTCCATCTCTGTGAATTTGCTATTTCAAGACTTCTATTTTAAGTGACTTCATGCAGTGTTTGTCCTGATGGCTTGCGTATTTCACTGAGCATAATATCTTCAAGGTTCTTCCATATTACAGCATGTCTTAGAGCTTCATTCTTTCTTGTGGCCGAATAATATTCCATGTGTGCACACCAGGAAGGAACTGGTCATCAGTCTTTGTGGTTTTAATTCATGTCTTCCATTCTTTCTCATGGGTAAATATTTCATTGTATGGATGGACCACATTTTGTTCATCCATTCATTTGCTGATGGGCACTTGGGTTGTTTCTACCTTTTGGCTATTGTGAATAATGCTGCCATATTCATTTGTTTTTGAGCTATATATAATTTTCCTATATGTATAACTATAAACCAGGTTCTTAAGGGAACCAGCACATCATTGTATCAGGAAAAGGAAAAAAATAGAACAAAATTTCCCTGTTCTCCCAGCCATGTGGTAGCCAAACAACATGGCATGTCCTGTCTGGACTTAACTAGCCTTGAAGGTACCACATCCAAACCATCACAGAATGGCTAGAACTTGAGGGTCATTGGAGCGCCATCCTCTGGGCAGGAAGGGGCTCAGAGCTGGAGTAATTCATTTGAAACTGCACAGTGATCTGGAAACTTCCTCCCTTAACTCCCAATCTAGGGCTCCTCAAAGGAATCCTTGAAACAGCAAACATCAGAAAAGTTGAGAGGAAAGGGAGCCTTGCCTGTGCTCATTGGGAATGGTTCCAGAATTGATTTTTAAAATATAACATAAAGGCCCATGTGACCTGTGCTTTTTTCCTATTGTTGTTTTGAGGCGACCACTATTTTTATATGTTATGATATCATTCCTCCACTAGCAAAACCAAGACTCTAGTTGCTGCTGGCTGAGATCTTTTCTGGGGAGATATTGGCCTTGGTGTGGGATGGGTTCTCTGAGACCTTAAAAAGAGCATCTGAGCCTCCTTGTAAGGGAACCGGTGATGTTTGTGTTGCTGAATTAATTTGAGTTTGGACATTTTCTGTTATTTTCAACTTCCTTCTGGAGACATGATGAACAGCTTGGCAGGTAAATGCTGCTGACTGACTTGCTCACTGTTTTACTAGGAAAAATCCTCGTGGTGAAGCGGTCCCACTTCCAGAGCCCCCCGAATCCTGAACTAGTTATCCTGGTGAACAATGTTTCTAGAGCCCTGGGCTTCTTGTACCTGCTTCACCATTGAGGCATAAATGTGCACCAGATAATTACCTTATTCTTTTGAAAAAATTGATCTTAATGGATACACATTTCAAATTTAGCCTCATTCCAAGTAATAAAATCTATAAAATCAGCAATTTATGTGCAAATTATGTTTTCTTAATGTACAGTAAAATAAACACAACTATTAAAGTTAAAAAACAACCTTCATCTTCCATCCCCCTAAGCCAATCTGGTGAACCATCAGTGGTGTGTGTGTCACACTTGGGGATTCTTTGCTTACAGATGTGGGGTAGGGTCACCCACTCCTCATTCTCATCTACACTGCCAGGTGTCTGACCCATGTATGGAGTACAACGTTAGGCACATGAAGCTTGGCAAAGAAGGGCTCTGTGTTTGACCAAGACACAGGGCAGCTAGGTGGACCGTGGACACCTGCACAAGTACACCTTGAATGAGGGAACCCACCGTGTACCATGCACACCTGGGATGAGGGAACCCACAGAACAAGGGATTTCCATCAAATGGCCCTGTTCTTTAACTTGTGGTTAACTCAAAGCCGCAGGAAGAGAACAGGGTGGTGAAGAGCTTTAAATGACATTATACTAAGGGTGATTGAAGTCATGAGGGTGTTCAGCTGGGAGGAAAAATAAAGACGAAGACTCAATAGTTACTGCGAGGCATAGATAATAAATGTTTTCTACGCAAACCCTTAAATTCTTTGTGAGGTAACGTAAAATGCCTTGGCATGGACATGTGTTAGTTGCAACCAGTACCCTAGAGATGTCTGGTAAACATTTTGGGCGCCCCACCAGGACTTTTGGACTGGGTCGTTAGCATTTGAAAGATTCTGATCAGAAGCCACCACGGTTCCTGAGACTATTGTTTCAACTCCCTTGATCTGTCATCTACTAATCGACTGGAAGTTTTGCTAATTAGCACAATGGATGCTGGAATGATTTTTCACTGGTGAGACGAGTTAGCTAGAAGCACTAACACCCCTGTAAGATCAGGAGCTGTAGAAAGTGAGCCAGGAGGGGAGCCTTTGGCCGGAGGCTTAAATCCCGTCCAAGGTTCAGCCAATGTTAGGGGACTCTCAGCTGGAGGGCTCGTTAAAACTCCAGTTGCTGACCCAGCACATGGTTCTAGGGTCAGGTGTGATAATTTGCATTTCTAGGAAGTTTCCAGGTGACTTTCCTGCTGCTGGCCCAGGGGCCACACTGAACAACCACTGTCATGTGATCTGAGTACAAGGTTCCCAGATTCCTGCCATGAGAACATCACTGCATTTTCTTTGAGTTGTCCTTTTTTTTTTTCTTTTTAAAAAAATAACTTTATTTCAAATTCACAAAAAATAAAAGCAGAAAAAGGCAGCTCAACAAAAAAGGCAGCTCAACAAGTTATAGAGAAACATTACCCCTAAAAAGTTCTTTTCCAGGCACTTTTATCTCATCTAATTCCAACTGTTAACTCAGTTGTTCCTCTAGTGTTCAGAAAGCTACACGGATGAGCACAGATTAGTTAAAAAACAGAGGCAAGGGCACCTTATTAATGAAAAAACATGATTTCAATTGATACAGTGAAGGCACTTGACAAAATACAACACTCTTTCTTCATAAAAACACTCCAAAAGATAGGAATAGTAGGAAACTTTCTCAAAATGATAAAGTGGATATATGAAAAAACCCATGGCTAACAGTGCACTCAGTGGAGAAAGACTGAGTAATCCTTTCATGCAAGGTGCTTGTGAGAGCACCCAAAAGAACAGAAAGTTGGGACTCCATTGTATTCACAGAACAGGCTTTCCAACTAGCGTTGTGTCTGCTCTTTAATAAATATTTGAATGGAGGGAAGAATTCATCCTGAGGCTTGTTTCCCTCATAACAATACTTAGATCACAGGGAAAACCTATAAAGTTCACATACTCTACCTACAAGAGGCTGCAGAAGTCTACTAAAATGATTACTGAGAATTATCAAATTGAGGACAAATTGCAACCAACTCCAAGAAGCAAAACCATCATCATTGGGAGGAAATTATAGGAAAGCAGTTTGGCCCAATAAAGAACTAAGAGGTATGTCCAATGTCTGGGTTAGGGCTTACAAGGAGCAAGCTCCCTGTGCCTTGTGGTATCCAAGCAAAGGCTGGCTGACCGGTGGGTGGCATGTGGAGTCCAAGATTCACTGATGAGATGGGACATTGGATCAGGCAATGTGTAAACTCCCTGACTCTATGAAGAAAGGCAAGGCGCATTTATCGTGTTTATGCCACAAGCCCAGGTTCCCACCGAAAAGTGAGTTCTTTGCAGCTGTGGGAATTGGGATTTGCTGACTAGCTAGGGCAAATCCTTTAACGAGGTTCCTTAGCATCCACTCTTCCACAGGGCAGGCATACACATGAAAACTTTGCTGGGTCTAATTGTCCTCTCTCATCCCTTTTGGGAAAGGTTTGCCATACCAGAAGCAACACCATCTGCTCCTCAGTATTAAAGTGATTCAGTGTGGTTGGAAGACACTTCCCACCTGGGCAAATTCCCAGGAAGCAGCTGACTCGTGGAAGAGTCTGCTTCCACGGAGATGAGAACCAAAAATGCCAACCTCATTGCTATTTCATGAGTTAATCTGATAATGTACTAAACAGCATAGGGCATTATCCCTGGACATTATCGCTCTTATGTCTGATGCGGATAACTTTTTTTTTTCCTTAGATACCAGTTCTGCTATGTATCTCCTTGAAGCAACCAGGACCTACAAACACAATCCCATTCCAAACAAACCTATTATACCCCAGTCTATCAAGTGGTTAAATTAAGAGACTCACAGGAAAATTATTTGCTCTAGAAATGAATTCACTGCAGGGTTGCTTTAAATAGCAAAGCTCCTAACTTATATTCTAACATTTTACAGATCATTAAGTACTTGACGCAGAGAGTGGGAACAAAAAATAAAAAATGTCCGGCCAAAGTATCAGAAGTTCCAGCTGTTGGCAGAATTGCTCCAAACGATGATAAAGTGTCTGTAAAGTAATTGTGGAAGTCAGTGGGAACGGAAGACGGATTGGTAAAATCAGATTTACCCGAATCTCCAGTTGCATAAGGTAAGTAACTAGTGTGACTCTGCTTCTTCAGTTTTTCACTTTGGCATTCACGATCATTAACCAAGTGGATTCAGAAAGAACTTTGGTTAGA